>JAOTOM010002413.1:0-101854 GCA_034440615.1 Ashinkailepas kermadecensis
AACTGCTCAACTAATCTATAAGGACGTAAACAGCCGACATCACCGAGAAGGTGGCAGGCTGGTAGAACTCAATACAACAACAACAACAAAAATTACTTACTGCAATCCGCTCCTATTTTCAAGAAAGGAGAAAGAGAGAAAGTTGAAAACTATAGGCCAGTAAGCCTCACATCACTAGTCTGCAAGGTACTTGAATCAATTATCAAGGATAAAATAGTTAGTTTTCTGGAAGGAAACAGAGTGATTCAAGATACTCAACATGGGTTTAGAAAAGGGCGATCGTGTCTCACAAATCTCTTGGACTTTTTTAATTTTGCTACAGAACAATTTGAGAAGGGAAATCAGGTTGATGTAGCATATCTTGACTTTAGCAAGGCCTTTGACAAGGTACCTCATAAACGGTTAATGATGCAGCTTCAGGCCCATGGTATTGTGGGTAACATCCTAAAATGGATAGGGTTGTGGCTCTCAGATAGACAGCAGAGAGTGATGCTAAATGGTACAAAGTCATCATGGCAAAATGTTCTTAGTGGAGTCCCCCAGGGGTCGGTACTGGGACCACTATTGTTCATTATGTTTGTAAATAACATTGAAAGTGGCCTAAGCAGTAAGGTTTTGAAATTTGCAGATGATTTGAAGGTCTTTAGGGCAATAACAGGGCACAATGAGCAGGTCTTGCTGCAGAAAGACTTAGACGAGCTTGTGAAGTGGTCCGAAAAATGGCAAATGAAATTTAATTTTGATAAGTGCAAAATCATGCATGTAGGTAGGCAGCATATCAAGGCTCCATACTTGATGGGTGGCCAAGTACTATCTGTGACTCAGCAGGAGAAGGACTTAGGTGTTATTTTTAACACAAAATTGGGGGCATCAGAACAGACCAAAGAAGCCAGGAAGAAGGCACTAAGAATGCTTGGGGCAATAAATAGGAATGTATCATACAAAAGTAAGGAAGTCATCAGGAAGCTTTATTGTGCATATGTCAGGCCACATCTGGAATATTGTGTCCAAGCTTGGTCCCCTAGTTATGAAAAAGATTGTTGGCTTTTAGAGAGAGTACAAAAGAGGGCAACAAAAATGGTGAATGGTATGGGCAACCTGGCATATGAGGAAAGATTGAAGAAATTGAATATGTTTTCACTTAGATATAGAAGGCTGAGAGGAGATCTCATCGAGGTCTTTAAATTTGTTCATGATCAGGAACAGGGTTATCTCAGGGAACTGTTTGAATTTAACAGAAATGATGCAATTAGAGGTCATCAATTCAAAATTAAAGTTAATCACAGCAGGACAAGGTTAAGACAGTCCTTCTTCACCAACAGGGTAGTAGAACACTGGAACCAGCTGCCAGAAACCATTGTCAGTAGCAACACACTGAACATCTTTAAGAACAGCATAGACAATCATTATAAGAATATGGGGCCTGTTTTTCTGCATTCCAGGGAGAGTTGATCAACACATTTGATAGACAACTGGTTCAGTGTACAGAGTGCAACCAAGAAGGGTCCTTGCGGCTCATAGCTGCACTGATCTTTTATGTCTTTATGTCTTTATGAAGCATGTTAATATGAGGTAATATGAGGCATATTTTGGCTGGCACCCACAATACCTTTGTGTACAGCAACCAAATGCCAATGTGCTACTCAACTATTACTCTGACTCTCAATTCATGCTGATTGCAAATGATTCTGCTCATGTGAAAGCAAATACTGTTCCACCTACAAAAGTCTGCCCATTAAGCCTGGCAATGGGATTCAAGGTGTCACCTGATCATTGGATTTAATTCTCCAGGTGAACTAAACACAATTGTTCTGGGTGTGTCTATACCTAATGAGCACCGTACATATAACATAAACACAAAGGACCCTCTACAATGGCTACCATTTGTACTTATATGTATCTGTGTGCATGTGCGTGTGCATGTGTATATGTGTATACGTGTGTGTGTGCATGCTGGTGTCTGTTCGCGCGTATATAACAAAATATGGCGGTATTCATAAACGATGGACCTTTCTTTACCAAAATATGAAGATCTGATCGCATAGTTCTACCGATTCTTTGTGTACGGAGCTAGCAAAGTCCCCGGGCACCATTTTTAGGCTTCTGAGAGCAATCAGCTTAAGAAAACCATAAGGAAGTGTCCTCCAATATTTTTTTTGCAATTGCACCACTATTTTTAGTGGCTACTAATAGCTTGTACCACTACAGCTACAGTGAAGTAATCCTGCACAACCACATTTTCGTTTTCGGGATACGGTATACCACTACGAAATAATTATATGTTTTAAAGTTGCTCTTTACAAGTGGTTACGAGGATTTCCACTGAAAGGAACTGTTTGAATATGGATAGCTTGTTCATTGTTGTGTTCAGTAAACACAGTACAATTACTGGTGCGGCCATACAGAAGCAGCAGTAAAGCTATTTGTTGCATGATTTCTTAAGTGTTCGGACCCCACCACCTCTCTTCCCCTACTTACCAAACATGGAATGCAAATATTAAGAAGTGTCTAATGGTTCCATGCAGGCAATTAAGAAGTAGCGCGTGATACATAGTACGAACGAGTGTCAGGTATAGCCAAACATACATGTCGCTGCTTCCGCTCTCAGCACACCGAGCGCCGGCCGCCCCCCGGTTCATCACGACGCCTGATACCGGATACAATGTGCTCCAGAAACATGTCCCGTGAACGATGTCATGGAATTTGCAATGCATGACCTCGAGCATTCGTGAAGATAATTTAACTAGAAAATGTCCGGCAGAAGATCACACAATAGGTCACATAATAGGTCACATAATAGGTCAGATAATCACACGTCGATCAACATATCGAGCCCACTTGAGCGGGAGAAGATTAACCCGAGCCGTCTCGGGGGGAGGGGGTTGATAGGCGCCCCCCCCTTAACGTTTTCCGCGGATTGTGAAAGAACGGCACGCGGCAAGGCGCCGAAATTTGGCATATCTTTTCCCACATCAATTTGGAATTATGTTTCAAAATTGTGATGTCAGGTCATCTAGGGTCAACGAGTTAGTCAAGGTCAAGTGAGGTCACCTCTAAAAAAGTTCAATCAGTCGTCACGCTTTAACGGATAAAGATATTTTAATGAAACTCTCAACGTTTGCTTATCTTCAGGGACGAAACAAAACGCACCAGAGGATTTTTTTCCTGTTTTTGATTACTTATTAGTTTTGCATATTTGCGCATTGGAGCTAAAATTGAAGAATCTGGCTAAAGCATTTTTTATGACAGCAAGTTGACTTCGAACAACGTTTTCAGTCCGCTCTACCCATTAGAAAAAGACAAATTTAAAATAAATTGAAAACTCAAAATTGCCAAATTTAAAACAAATATATATAATTTGGATTTTTGGATGGACAAAAATTGCACGGCCATAGTCGATTTCGCCATCCTTTTCTGATTCCAAATAATTTGTGTTTGTTCAAATCTCCCCCAAAATGAACTCCCCAGAGCCAAAAACATGATGTAAGTTGTGAAAACCTGGGCCCCCTAGTGACGTCACTTTTTTGGGGAAAAAGTTTTGGGGGTGGTGTCTGGCCAAACTCGTCGAGCGCTTTCTGATGAAACCTCTTTCGTTTTCGTGCGACGCTTAGTTTTGAGATTAGAGGGGGGTTGTATCAACCCCTCTCCCCGATATGACCGGAAAGGGCTAAGGTCACATAATCACACGTCGGTCAGTCAGTCAAGCAGCCCCAGACTACGATCGCATCATAGCCTCGCTTCCATCAAGAGCTCGGCAACTTCTAGTGGTTTGGTCCAGAGGTCCAGTAGAGTAGTGATAGAGAGGTTGTTTCGAAGAGTAGATAATTGAGGGCAGATGAAGAGAAGATGAGACATTTCCTTCGCCGTCGTTGCATCTCCTGCAGGTGGAGGAAGAAAGGGCACCAATTTTGTGTAGGTAGTCCAGTCCAGGGTGCCATCCGCTTCTGAGTCTTGCCAAGTCAACGCGAAGTTTACTTGGCAGGGTCTCCTCTTCCGCATTGATGTCTGGCGGCACAGCATCCAGGAGTCGCGAGTTCTCTAAGCTCGCGAGTGAGTCTCGCATAAGCGTGGTGTGAATATATTTGATTGATTGTTTTACCAGAGTATCATTATAAAACGGCACTGCGGCACGAATCTGTCGTAGAAGCGTGATGCTCTTCATTCGTCTTGGAGGGTCTCCCACATCACGGAAGCAGTCTAGAGGATAGTCTGGTCGAAAGTCCTTGGCCACGTTCTGAGCTCCAATCATATCAAGATAAGATGATTCTGCACTGGAAGCACCCTCGCTTCCCTGTGGAGGTCTGAAATGCGAGTCATCTTCGTCAAGCCCATCGCCGCTCGAAGACAGAGATTTTGTGTTACCTGCATTTTCTTCATACTCGTCTCGCTAATGCAGGGTCGCCACGCGTAGTAAAAATGAGGCCTCAACTGCATGTACATATAAACTATGTCTTCTTTGGACTGCCCATCGTTTGCTCCTGAGACCGCTCTGAGTATATTATATTTCCTTCTGGCTTTGTTATGTATTTCCTCGACATGTTTACTGAAATGCATGAGGGGGTCGAACCTCACTCCCAAAACCTTAGAATATTGATCGAGAGGCAGCTTGATGCCATTCACTGAGATGTCAGGATGAAGAGTATTGGTGTGTGTCAGGCGTAAATAACGTCACCGTGGACTTGGCAAGGGAGAGTCGTAGTTCCAGACTCTCGAACCACTCAACCAGAGAGTTCAAGTATCTTTGTATTCTTCTCTCAATCGTCTGGAACTTAACATCCCTTGACAGTATCACGAAGCCATCCGCATAAGACAAGACAAGTATTTCTGGTAGTTGGGGACAGCATTTGGCCACATACATGTTGAAGAGCTTGGGAGATAACACTCCTCCTTGGGGAACGCAGTTTTCAAAGATTTCGGTGCGCGACATGGCTTCACCAAATTTAATCCGGGCTTTTCGGTCTGTCAGGTAGCTGCAAAGCCATCTCTTGTCATTAACTTGCATTTCGTCAATATTCCTTATCAATTCGATCAATTTACATCTTGAGGCCGTGTCAAAGACTTTCGTCGCGTCCAACGACACCGCAATCGTCCTCTCCGGCGGTTTCTTCATGTTGAAGCCTTCCAAAATGTACTCACTTATCTTTGAGAGATGGGTGTTTGTGCTATGGCCTTTTCGAAATCCATGTTGATGTGGTTCCGGTTTGAGAAACATTGCATTTCTGTCCAGCATCAACCGCTCTAGAACCTTGGAAGAAGTGCAGAGAAGAGTAATAGGTCGGAATGAGGAAGGATTATTAGGAGACTTTCCAGGCTTCAAGATTGGGATGATGGTTCCCTTCTTCCAGATCTCAGGTATCTGATTTGTGAACCATGAACAGAAACACGTCGGTCAACCTATCGGGCGCACTCGAGCTGGAGAAGATTAAGGTCACATAACCACATGTCGGTCAAGATATCGGGCGCACTCGAGCTGGAGAAGATTAAGGTCACATAACCACATGTCGGTCAAGTTATCGGGCGCACTCGAATGAGCGGGAGAAGATTAAGGTCACGTAATCACACGTCGGTCATCATATCGGCACACCCGAGATGCGCTACGCTGCACTGGTGAAGCAGTTTTCAATGAAAATAGAAGCTGTTACCAGTCGAATGCTAAATTGATATCCTTCCTGGCAGAATGTTGACATCTTGTTACAATTTTAAATACATGATATGGTCAACAAAATTGCATCGCATAGTCCATCATCGATGTTCTCGTTGTGATTTGAAACTAATCATAACACCTGAAACTTGGTATACTTTATCATGGAGAATTTCAATACCATGGTGCATTTTCCCACCATTGCATGGCCAATACAAACCCATCCAATAAGCAGTGTGGAGCAGCACTCACCCAAGACGGCAGGTCCTGCAGCTTGGCCAGCGTCACCTGCTCGCTGCTGAGTGCCATGGCGCGGCCCACGTCGCGCTTGGTCTGCTTCTCGCGCCGCCACTTCTCCCGCATCACCGACAGGACCACGCCGCCCACCAGCCACGCCGGCGAGAAGCCCAGGTAGCCGACGGCGTACACGCTGAACAGTAGGCCGGCACGGCGCGCGAACATGCCGACCAGCTGCAGCGCGCTGCTGTCCCGCTCACCGCTCATCTCTGCGGCTAACGGTCGTCCGGGCGGACCCTGCGGCGACGGCGGCACTACGTCACAGCGGCACGTCACAGCGGCACGTCACAGCGGCACGTCACAACATCACGTCACAGCGGCACGTCACAGCAGCACGTCACAACATCACGTCACAGCGGCACGTCACAGCGGCACGTCACAGCGGCACGTCACAGCGGCACGTCACAGCAGCACGTCACAGCAGCACGTCACTGCAGCACGTCACAACATCACGTCACAGCGGCACGTCACAGCGGCACGTCACAGCAGCACGTCACAGCAGCACGTCACAACATCACGTCACAGCGGCACGTCACAACATCACGTCACAGCGGCACGTCACAGCAGCACGTCACAGCGGCACGTCACAGCGGCACGTCACAGCAGCACGTCACAACATCACGTCACAGCGGCACGTCACAGCAGCACGTCACATCACGTCACAGCGGCACGTCACAACATCACGTCACAGCGGCACGTCACAGCACCACGTCACAGCACCACGTCACAGCGGCACGTCACAGCAGCACGTCACAGCGGCACGTCACAGCACCACGTCACAACATCACGTCACAGCGGCACGTCACAGCGGCACGTCACAGCGGCACGTCACAGCACCACGTCACAACATCACGTCACAGCGGCACGTCACAGCACCACGTCACAGCGGCACGTCACAGCGGCACGTCACAGCAGCACGTCACAACATCACGTCACAGCGGCACGTCACAGCAGCACGTCACAACATCACGTCACAGCGGCACGTCACTGCAGCACGTCACTGCAGCACGTCACAGCACTACGTCTGTAGGAAATAGAAATAACAAGGAAGCAGGTTCCTTTGCTCCTTTATCTGGGAATGCAATTGATTAAGAACAGGTGATGTCACAATGGCTTTCACTGGACTTAAGCTTGATTCCTGGTCACATTCGAGCCAGGGGAAGGGAGCAAATGACCCCCTGGGAAGTGGTAGGGTCCACAAGAATGGCGTCGGGGTTCCGAAAATATGCGCCGGGGCCCCGAAATAATAATGTTGGGGCCGCAAAAATCCACACTTGGACCAAAGATTGCATCGGAGCACTCAAAATCGTGCTGGTGGTCTAAAAAAATCCAATTGGGACCCCAAAATTTGCCTCAGTACAGCAAGGCCCGAAAACTCGCATTGGGGCTTGAAAAATCGTGCAGCACCCTCAATCATACTGTGGCCCAAATATTATTGGTGGACCCGTAAACATTGTATTGGGATCTCAACTAAGTACGAGCCTCACAAAAATCGCCCTGGGGCCCAGCCATATTACCTCAAATCATGCTTGTCAAAGGAAGGTAAAAAATATTCCCAGATGCCACAACCTCAGTCATTCCTTATTAGCATACGTAAAGAAGTGTTGGCACTCAGCTGTCCTAAAATCTGGTGTCATAGAGGTTCTAACAGTACACAACCTACTAAAACATGGTACACAGTAAGCAAGTTAGAATATCATGGGCATAAAGGCCGGTCATCGTCGGTCAGCATGGAGGATGGAGGGGGGATAAAAGACCCCCAGGTTTATGGGTCTTAGCATAAGGCCAACGCACATAAATGGCTCAAATACATTGAATGATTTGGGACTAGCCTATGTTCAACATCTATTGTATGCATATGATTTTTTATATGTATTAGTACATGGATATTTCATATTCAAATATCTTTTAAAGCATCTGATATTGAAATTGGGCAGCTATAGACAAATTGAAATATAATTTTCTGTATCCATTCATGTTATTTGTTTAATCCATGGGAACAAATCATGACTCATGTGGCCCTCACCATCCTGGCTGCACCACTGGCCAATTGGGCAAAGGGCTTTCAAGCACCAGATTCCTCTTATGTTTCAAGGGACCTGTCAGGCTCTGGAAATTATCTTAGATTCCAGGGGCCCTATATGATTTTAAAAGTACCTGTCAGGCTTCAGATCAATCTCCAGGATACCTGACAGTTGTGAGGCCAAAAAGGGCCATGGAAATGCCCAATGTGCCCTGGCACACCCAGGGCCTATCACACATTTTACCTCCATGAAGCAAACAGGGATTAGGTTTCGTTAGGCTGTTAAACAAAAATGTTCAATTTTTTTCAGTTGGAAAAAATTCAACATTTTTGTTCAAAAACAGGTTAAGGTTACACCAGGTTAGGTTTTTTTCAGTTTATTTTTTAGAAAATAACTGTCAAAAATTTACCCATTGTTAAAGAAATTATTTTCTCTCTCATGGGAGGCTATGCCAGGTTAGGCTATGTTGTATTTTTCCTTTTTGAGCATTACTTTTTATGCCATATTACCCAGCTCCAAGCCCCTTTTTGATGATATATTGCCTGCAAACTGAAAGGTATGAATTTGCAGGGGAAATTAGTTGCCACATCAGGTTAACCACATCAATAAACATTGCATTGGAAAATAAATTCCAAGAATTGAAATATTATCCTAAAGCACAAATTTGTCAAGTTGCATTTGAAAATTTGGGAAATTTTTAGATGAATTTTTTTTTTGTTGTCATTCGTTTCTCTAACCTTTTTTCTGAAGAAGAGGAACCTTGGGCTCTTTCACAAAGCATTGAACCGGTAGGTCATATAGCATTGCCAACCTCTTACTCTGATTGGTCGCTGGTGGACTCAGAAATGTCGTCGGTTGTGAGATTCAAACCCACAATCTTGTGATCAAGAGTCCAATGCTCTACCAACTGAGCTACAGTGGCCCCCTTAACCTTGGTCTGAAAAGGGAGGATAGGCTAGGTTAGGTTATTGGTTTATTGGTTATTGGTTTTACGACACGTCGACCGTTGAGTCATATAGCGTCGCCAATCTCTCATGCCGATTGGTCGCGGGCGAAGAGTAGCGACAGGTGAGACTCGAACCCACAACCTTTCGATCGTGAGACAAGCATCTTACCCCTAGACCACTTGTCCCCACTAGGTTAGGTTAGATTATGGTACATTTTTTGGGGTAAATTTGTGCTTTAAGGTGTTTTATGAATTCATGGAATTTATCATTACAATGTAATGTTTATGAATGTGACCAAGATGATGGACCAGTCATTTTCTGTGCAAATGCTTACCTTTCAGGTTGTGAACAAAACAACACCAAACAATGGCTTTGAGTTAGGCAACATATCATAAAAATAAATGTTATAAAAAATAAAATAGAAATGCAACATAACATAACTTAATCTAACCTAGCCTAACCTCCCTAGCCTAAGCCTAAGCCAAATTTTTTTTGGGATAAAATTTTTTTTTTTAAAGGTAAACCATTTATTTTCTGAAAATTTTCACAAAGAACAAACTAGCCTAACCTAACCTAATATCAGCTGCTCTTGAAGAAAAACCAATAAAAAACTGATTACAAAATTGACAATTTTTTTTTACTCAAACAGCCGAAACTAACCAAACTTAACCAGCCATAACCTATTTGTTTGCTTTATGGAGACAAATGTGTGTGAAAATTTATCAGTAAATTTGTGCTTTAAGGTGTTTTATCAATTCTTGGAATTTATATTTCCAATGCAATGTTTATGAATGCAACTAAGATGATGGGGCATCATTGTCTGTACAAGTGCTTACTTTTCATGTTGTGAGCAAAATAACACCAAAAGACTGGCTTTGAGTTAGGCAACATAGCATAAAAGGAAATGTTTTTTTATGCAACATAACCTAACCTAATCTAGCCTAACCACTGTGGAGAAAAAAAATCCCAAAAATAAAATTAAAAAAATTTAAAGCAATTTATTTTCTTTAAATTTTCAAACTTTTAGTTTGAAAATTAAAAAGCAACTTAACCCAACCTAACATAAACCAACATAAGCTGCTATTGAACGAAAAACAATTTCCAAAATATATATATTTTTTTTAAAAGAATTTTCCAACTTAAGAAAGCTAAACTAATCTAACCTAACCAAACTCAACCCATTTGTTTGCTTTATGGAGGCAAATGGGTATTTTTTTTATAAAAGGTGTTTTTTGAATTTTTGGAAACAAAATTCAGAATATGATGTTTATGAACATGACTAAGAAGATGCGACCACTCATTTTTGGTGCTGATGCTTACTTTTCAATTTGAACAATGACATCATCGGTACGGTTTGATGACGTCATATGTATGGCATGGTTTGCATACCATAATGAGATGGTCGAAGTAGCTTAATCTAATATAATCTAACCTAACCTAACCTAAACTAGCTTAAACTAACCAGTAAATTTGTGATAAAAGGTATTTTAATTTACACCTTTTATTAGATAAATATTTACTGGTTAGTTAAGTTAAGTTAGTTTAGGTTAGGTTAGGTTAGGTTAGATTATATGAGATTAAGCTACTTCGACCATCTCATTAAGGTATGTGAACCGTGCCATATGTATGATGTCATCAAACAGTAAAGATATGACATCATTGTTCAAATTGAAAAGCAAGCATCAGTGCCGCAAATGAGTGGTAGCATCTTCTTAGTCATGGTCATAAACATCATATTCTGAATTGTTTTCTTTAAAATTCCAAAAAACACCTTTTATCAAAAACTTACTGGTTAGTTTAAGTTAGTTTAGGTTAGTTTAGGCTAGGTTAGGTTAGATTATATTAGATTAAGCTACTTTGACCATCTCATTAAGGTATGTGAACCGTGCCATATGTATGACGTCATCAAAACGTACTGATGTGACGTCATCGTTCAAATTAAAAAGTAAGCATCAGCCCTGAAAATGAGTGGTTGCATCTTCTTAGTCATGTTCATGAACATCATATTCTGAATTTTTTCAAAAAATTCAAAAACACCTTTTATCAAAAATTTACTGGCAAATGTGTGTAAAACTTGTATTATCATGTTAAAGCACAATAATACAAACTTGTCTTGTGAACACCTTAAAGCACAATAATATGCATTTTTTCCTATGTAAGTCATTTTTGTATGCTATTTTACCCAACATCCAGCCATTTTTCGTGCCATCCTACCAGCTAACTGAAGAGTAAACACTTGCAGACAAAATGAATGGTCACATCATCTCAATCATGTTTGCAAACATTGCATTGTAAGAAAATCCAGTCTCTTCAAAAGCTAACCAGGTAGGTACAGCTTTGTTGACAGCCACACCCCCACCCATTACAACTATCCCGAAAACATCACTATTTAGTAAAACCCTTAGGGATGGTAGAAGCTATCTAATCCAACGCGAAAGCTACATGAATCATGCATGTGTGATGAGGACCTATGAAGTAACAGCAAAACTGTAATTACCTTGAATGTGAAGGAAACCCAACAAGGCACACCCTTATCCACCGAGACGAATTCGCCCACACGCCTTCTTGTTTACAACCAACCAGGCCTTGTCATCCCCCAGCCCTGGGCAATAGCAATCAGCTGCTGGGGTGTCGTTTAGCTACATATGTGACGCTTCTAGGCGATTATGATCAATGTCATTTTTGTATATCTACGTATACGTAAATACAACTACAAATACGTATCTACGTATTTGTATATCGACTCGATAGGCCATTGTTATCCCCATGGCTTCCTGTGTATCGCCTCGAATGGTACAAATGACGTCATCTAGGGTGCACCTTTAGAGCCGTTTCAATGGTTTGCTGTATATTAAAATCAAAATATTTTCAATTCAACTCCCTTTCTAAACCTTGTAATATCGCGTCTGTGCTCTTAGAATCTTGTTCAGCTGATATTTTCTCAGTTTCAGTTAGGCTGCGAATTGGACGACCACCATCACGAAACGCAGCGTTTTAGGGGGCGCACTTTTTCTCGAATTATTAGATGACGCAGTTGAGTCATAAATGGCGCAGTTGTTTATATAGCTCTCTTGTAGGTTTTATGTCTCATGTCACGCCGTGTGGTCGCTGTCCCCGCGTTTTAGTTGAATTTTGTTTCATTGTGTTGTGTTGTGGTGTGTCTTGTGTGTAGTTGCACTGTTAGCTGTAGCTTTTGCTGTCGTTAATTAGTGATATAAATTCAGATGTGTTCCGTATTAGGTATCTAATATGTTGATGCAGCTTATTCGATAAATTCGCAGTTTAAAGTAATTTCTGATTTCACGGAATTTCTTTTTCTAGTGCAATGCTTGGGCTTTCTGCTTGCAATGCTTTCTAGTGCAACATCTGGGAAGAAGAGAGTTTTTCAATCAACATGCTTAAGTTTCCAAGAGATGGAAATACATGCAAGACTTGGTTGACAAATTGAAAAAGAGCTGATAGAGTTCATCCAACCAACTCAATCATTTGGTCCAACCACTTTACCTCTGATGATTATGATCCTGGCTACCTGATGCAGCTGAAGCTGATGCCACAATGGCAACACCTGCCTCTCCTGAAGCCTGGTGCCATTCCATGAATTAACCTGCCTACCAGATCTGTATGGTGTGAAGTGTTGAATCATGCATGTCTGGTGTGCTTGTTGCATGTTGGAGCATCTTATCTTTGTATAAGTAAATAAAGAACCCATTCAGCTAGTTTGATGCCACTTCAATTCACATTATGAATTTAGCACGACCACCATCAGCAAACTGGGACTGGAGCGTGACGGCCTTGCCTTCGTTGCCGGCTTAGTCGCCTACAAAATGAGGAGTGTCAATACAGCGCTTGGCTGTCCGACGTTTGAAGCACCGGAGGCGCTCCTGGCCGTTGTGTCCAGCTCTTGGTTCATCACCATCGGCTACGACCGGCTCTGCATGCCACAGACCTGGTATATGGTGGTGGTAAACCAGTTTAATTCTGATTTCTGCTTCATCACGGACCCAACCTGCACCGGCGAGACCAGCATCGTGAGGCGCCTGGTAGGCGTCATCAGCATCCGGCAGCCGAGGTTAGATGTATGGCACGGAGGTTGACTCGAGTTAGGCTGCATGTGCGCATCAGCTGGTTGCGCTAGAACTCCGCTCGGCAGAGCGCAGAGAGGCGGGCATCTAGGTAGGTGCGCCAACATGCAAGGGCGTCGCCACCGGGGGGGGGGGGGGCAGGGGGGGCAGTCGCCCCCCTGCCGTGAAACTGGGGGGCGCCGCCCCCCCCTGAAATTTGAGGAGGCACCTATCCGCAAATGCACAGCAAAAAAGGTGAGCAAGGAGGCCGACGGAACAGAAGATAATGCTGTCAATGAGGCCTCAAGACTAACGAGGCCCCCAGGAAATATAATCAGCTCTCTATAAGAGACGTAGAACAGAGATTGGGAGGAGGCCCCCAGAACGACAAGGAGGTCCCATGACGAAAATGAGACCACATGACGAAAACGAGGTCCCAAGACGTAGAATAGAGATTGGGAGGAGGCCCCCAGGACGAAAAGGAGGCCCCCGGGACGAAAAGGAGGCCCCAGGACGAAAAGGAGGCCCCAAGACGTAGAACAGAGATTGGGAGGGGCCCCCAGGAAGAAAAGGAGGCCCCCAGGACGAAAAGGAGACCCCCAGAACGAAAAGGATACACCCAAGGACGAAAAGGAGACCCCCAAGACGTAGAACAGAGATTGGGATGAGGTCCCCAGGACGAAAAGGAGGCCCCCAGGACGAAAAGGAGGCCCCCAGGATGAAAAGGAGGCCCCTAAGACGTAGAACAGAGATTGGGAGGTGACCCCCATGACGAAAAGGAGGCCCCCAGGACGAAAAGGAGGCCCCCAGGACGAAAAGGAGACCCCTAAGACGTAGAACAGAGATTGGGAGGTGGCCCCCAGGACGAAAGGGAGGCCCCCAGGACGAAAAGGATGCCCCAAGGACGCAAATGAGGCCCCCAAGACGTAGAACAGAGATTGGGAGGAGGCCCCCAGGAATAAAAGGAGGCCCCCAGGACTAAAAGGAGGCCCCCAGAACGAATAGGATGCACCCAAGGACGAAAAGGAGGCCCCACGACGTAGAACAGAGATTGGGAGGAGGCCCCCAGGACCAAAAGGAGGACCCCAGGACGAAAGACGCAGTCGATGCGCCCCCAAACTCCAACAACCAACCAACCAACCCAAGGACGAAAACGATGCACCAAAGGACGAAAAGGATGCCCCCAAGACGTAGAACAGAGATTGAGATGAGGTCCCCAGGACGAAAAGGAGGCCCCCAGAACGAAAAGGAGGCCCCAGGACGAAAAGGATGCCCCTAAGACGTATAACAGAGATTGTGAGGTGGCCCCCAGGACGAAAAGGAGGCCCACAGGACGAAAAGGAGGCCCCAGGACGCAAATGAGGCCCCCAAGAAGTAGAACAGAGATTGGGAGGAGGCCCCCATGAATAAAAGGAGGCCCCCAGGACTAAAAGGAGGCCCCCAGAACGAATAGGATGCACCCAAGGACGAAAAGGAGGCCCCACGACGTAGAACAGAGATTGGGCGGAGGCCCCCAGGACGAAAAGGAGGCCCCCAGGACGAAAGACGCAGTCGATGCGCCCCCAAACTCCAACAACCAACCAACCAACCCCAGGACGAAAAGGATGCACCAAAGGACGAAAAGGATGCCCCCAAGACGTAGAACAGAGATTGGGATGAGGTCCCCAGGACGAAAAGGAGGCCCCCAGAACGAAAAGGAGGTCCCCAGGACGAAAAGGATTCCCCTAAGACGTATAACAGAGATTGTGAGGTGGCCCCCAGGACGAAAAGGAGGCCCCAGAACGCAAAGGAAGCCCCCCCCCCCCAAGACGTAGAACAGAGATTGGGAGGAGGCCCCCAGGACTAAAAGGAGGCCCCAGGACGAAAAGGAGGACCCCAGAACGAAAAGGATGCACCCAAGGACGAAAAGGAGGCCTCTTGGACGTAGAACAGAGATTGGAAGGTAGCCCCCAGGACGAAAAGGAGGCCTCTTGGACGTAGAACAGAGATTGGAAGGTAGCTCCCAGGACGAAAAGGATGCCCCAGGACGAAAAGGAGACCCCAGCACGAAAAGGAGGTCCTCAGGACTGAAAGGATGCCACCGAGCCGGGCAAGAAGCCACCCAGGTCAGACGAAAAGGCTTCCGATTGGTGGCAGGTTATTCTTAAGTTGGAAAACGAGGCCCCCAATACGGAAGAGGATGCCAATGCAATATAAAATTAAGACCTGATAGGTGATATTTCTCCGGACGCAATAGGGGCCCCAAGACGGGTAAGAAGGTCTCCGCAGGAATGAGAGAAGGCCACCGAGACCAGCCAGATGAGGCCCATATTTTGGAAGATGAGGAGCCTGGAAGAGAAGATCTAGGACTAGGACGCAAAAGCACCCTGCTAAGAGGGTAATGAGGCTTCAAACACAGATAAGGAGGACCCTAATTTGAAAAAGGAGTCACCTGGGAGAGGGTAGGAGTCCCCAGAAATTAAGAGAGCGTCAAAAATGGCACGGATGCAACCAGGAATGCAAACGAGGCCCCAACACCGGAAAGGAGGCCCCAGAATATGAGAGGAGGCCCTAAGACGGAAAAGGAAGCCATTGGATATGAGATGAGGTTTCGGAGATGCAAAAGCAGGCCCCAAACGGGTGAGGTTCCACCGAGATAGAAAAGGATGATCCAGAGACGTGACAGGAGGCACCAATTCCGGAAAAGGACGACACAAGATTGGAAATGAGACCCCTAAAATAGGAGAGAAAGGCCATTGGATAAGAGAGATGGCTCCCAGGCGGAAAGGAAGGCTTGAAGACGGCTAGGAAGGTCCACGGGAAATAACAAGGCCACTAAGATAGGAAAGGTTGCCAGTAATTTGGCAGAGGAGGCGCCTAGGAGAGAAGAGGAGTCCACGAGGAGATAAGAGACCAACCCTAAGATGGGTAAAGATCGAATCCAGAGCGCAGAGCAGGAGAACGCACAGCAGGAGGCCCCCAAGACGTGAGAGGAGGCCCCTAATTTGAAAAAGAAGGCCTCTAGAAGAGACATGAGGCACCTGTCGGACTCGAGAGGAGTCCCTCAAGAAGGAGTAGGTCTCCAGGACCAAATGAGGCCCCGAAGACCGGAAAGAGTTCCCAGGAAATGAGAGGAGGCCCTTAAGATGGGAGTGGTAGCAGGTATGGAAGGAGGTGAGGTTTCCAAAATTGAAGATCCCTCAAGACGGGTAATGTTTTTCCAGGATAAAGGAGGAGCCACACGAGGCGTGGCAGGAGGCCCCTAATTTGGCAGAGAATGCCCCTCGAAGGTGAGAGGAAGCCCCATGCCACGTTAAAGGGGCCCCAGAATGCAAGAGGAGGCCCTCCAAGGCGGGAGAGGAGGACCATTGAATATGGATGAGGGTAGGACACACAAGGAGACATCGAAAACCGGTAAAAAGGCTCTAGGAAATGAGACGAGACCCTTAAGACGCGACAGGAGGCCTATAATTTGCAAGAAGAAACCCTAAGAAATAGTAATAGTCGTGTCTGGGTATTTTAAAATCACGATATGGGCCCCAAAAGATCCCGCCGGGGCCCCCGTAAATTACGCTGAGCCTGGGGTACCAAAAATTCACGTCCGGACCACGAAAATCATGCCAGGGGCACGACAGGTCGTACCGTGCCCCAACAGTCTCATTGGGACCAAAACAAATGACGCCGGAGCAACGAAAAACAATCCGGACATGGATAATCACTCTGGGGGCCCAACAATGACGCAAAAAGCCTCCAAAACGCATTGGACCCCCAAAAAGTGTCGAGGCCGCTACAGCTCGCGCTAGGGATCCAAGAAAATGACGTCGGGGCCCAAAAGATCACATTGGACTAAAAAAACGTCGCGTCGCAGCCCTTGAAAATCACACTGGAGGCCCAGAAGGTCGCGCCGGGGCCCCAAAAGTTGCAGCTGCCCTAAAAATCAATCTTAACCGGAATGTCACTCTGGGACAAAAAAAAACTCCTTCAGTGGCCGCAGTGCTATATCAAAGGGGCCCCCTCCATCCTGAGAGGGATAAGCTCCAAAGAATCGTGTCGGGGCCTCAAAAATCGCGCTGGGGCCACCAAAATTCGCGTCGGTCCACCAGAATTCGCGTATGGGTCTCCAAATAAATACGGCGAGCCCCGGAAAACTCGTTTCGAGGACCGAAAAATTGCGACAAGAACCGCCAAAATCGCGTTGGGGCCACAGATAAATACAACGCGTCGCACAAACTCGAACCGGGCCCCCCAAATATCGCGCTCGGGACCCACAATTCCCATCGGTAGTCCCGTCGAGGCTCTAAAAAATTGCCGTCTAGGGCCACACGTAAGCACAGTGTGACCACAAACACCGGATCGGTATCCGAAAAAAATCAAGCTGGAGCCCTCCAAAATAAGGATGGATTCCAACAACTAAATGCCCAGGTGAAAAAAAAATTGCTCTGGAGCACCGAACATATTATCAGATGCCTTCACAAATTGCGTACGGCACCGAAAAACAAACCGGATCTCGAACAATCGAGGTGGGATAAAAAAAAAAACATGGCGCGAAGGACTCGAGAAATCAGGCCGGGATTCGGACTTTTAAAAAAAATCAGAAAAGTTTCACAAAATCGTATTGAGCCCAGAAAACTGGGGTTGGGTCTCCGGAACCACGCGACTGGGCGCGATAAGCCGCTCTGGGACCTAGAAACATCGTACCGAAGCCCAAAAAGTGTACTTGGGCCCCACAAGTGTGCGTCAGAAGCCCAAAATAAACACATCGGGACCCTAAGAGCACAGCGGGGGCCGAAAATACAACTGGCCCTCCAAAGCGCACAGTCTCACAAAAACGACAGGGCCTTAACACATGCGTTGCAGCCATAAATATATATACCGGGAGGTATAAAAAATACACCGGAAGCTCTCAAGGCACACAGGGGTCGTGATAACGCACAATAGCCTAAAAGGTGGCTGGGGCCGCAAAAGGCAACATGGTTCCAAAACAAACAAAAAGACCGGGCGCTAAATAAACACATCGGGATCTTCGAAAACGCCCCGACACGTCAAAAAAATCCTGGGTGCACAAAAATGCAACAAACCCTAAAACGTGCAGGGGGTTCGAAAATGCTTTAGGCCCCTAACAAAAATGGATTGAAGCCATAATGCACAATCATAGACCAAGAAAGACGCAAGGCGTTAAAAAAAGAACGCTGAGGCTTGGCCTCGGTTCGGTATCCAATCTGGGAGGATAGCAGCAAAGATATGAAGTGCATCAAAGCTCAGCGGAAACCGCATTTCATAACTACCAGAAGATGTGAGAAGTAGGAAACTAATGATCGAATTTAATCAATCGACTTTTCGCAGCGAACGCCCATACGAATCATTCCATCACGCCAAATATGGCGCAAGTCTATCAGGTGGCAGCAATTAGCAAAACGCAGAAGGCCTAGCAGAAACCATAACATCGCACGAAGTGTGGCGAATGCACCGAATACGAAAAATGGGTGTGCACGTGCACTGACGTTGCCGTCGTGGCGACCGGGTGCTATGAACTGGAAGGCCTGAAATTGTGAAGTTTTGTATTTTAAAGTGGTGGGTAATACATTTTACTTTGAAGTTATGGGCCTAATACATCTTCGAAACCCTGCTCGTTTTAGGGCTTTGTTGTGTTTTTATTTTGTGCACCGAGTATTTTTTTACGTGTTGGGGCGTTTTCGAAGATCCCGATGTGTTTCTTTAGCTCCATGTCGTTTTGTACGTTTTGGAACTATGTTGCCTTTTGTGGCTCCAGCCTCTTTTCCAGGCCCTTGTGCGTTCTCATGGTTCCTGTGCGCCTTGCGAGCTTGCAGTGTATTTTTCTTGGAGCTCCCGGTATGTTTATTTAGGGCTGCAACGCATGTTTTAAGGCCCTATCGCTTTTTGGGAGACTCTGTGCGCTTTGGAGGGTTAGTTGTATTTTCTGGCACCGTCGTACTCTTAGGGTCCCGCTGTGTATATTTGGGGCTTCTGACGCACATTTGTGGGGCCCCAGTATGATTTTGGGGCTTCGGTGCGATTTTTTCTGGGTCCCAGCGCGACTTATCGCGCCCAGGCGCGTGGTTCCGGAGACCCAACGCCAGGTTTCTGGGCTCAACGCGATTTTTGTGGATCTTTTCTGGGTTTTTTTAAAAGTCCGAATTCCGGCCTGATTTTTCGAACCTCTGGCGTCATGTTTTTGTATCCCACCTCGATTTTTCGAGATCCGGTATGCTTTTGGGTGTCATACGCAATTTTTGAAGGCATCTGGAAAAAATATTCGGTGCAACAGAGCCATTTTCCTGACCCGGACATTTATTTGTTGGAATCTCTCCTTTTTTGGAGGGCTCCAGCTTGATTTTTTGGATACCGATCCGGTTTTGTGGTATAGGTGTAATTTCAGCAGTGTGAGGTAACTTATCAAGGGATACCAAAAGAAAACCTAAGAACTGAGTGATGGAGTTAGGGTTGAAATCCGACCAATCAGAAACCATAGTGGTAGATTATGCCCCTCCACAGGACAATTTAGTTGATGACTAAGTATGTTATTTCGAAATGTACCCTTTGACAAAATAGCGGTCGAAATCCAAGGACTTTTTAATGGGCGTAGGTGGCCCCCCCCTCCCCTGCAAATCCGTTTGCCCCCTCCTGCTTGACGCAAATATAGGTACTCCACTGGTCCCTCAATAATTTTCCGAAACATACGCCCATGGGGAAACGCCAACATTGAGGGGACAAATTACCCCTCATAAGCATACAATATAACATCCATGCCCCATATAAAATTGGATGAATGATGTTTTTAAATGCATTTTCTTCCAACAAACTTCTTTTCTGTTATTACAGCTTGCATGATTAGAGCTTCCCAGCTTCCATACCTTCTCAACTTCATTTACAAAACGGTATAGCACAGCGAAAACGATGGGCGTGACGGCGTGGAATTTGAAGGCTTGGATTATGTATGTACTGACATTGTTGCATTGTTGCATTGTGATTTATGCATTGCTGTTCAATGCTTGTTCTTGCCGTGCATTTTTTCGCTGAGGATATATTTTAGCTCGTGTGACAGTTGCCTTGCAGCCAGCACCAAATGTTATAAAAACAAATAAATTCCTAAGATGGCGCTCCGAAAACCAATGCAATCCACTTCTCGTTGTCACCTTTGCGAAATTGTCGTCCTTGGACTGAGAAATGGTCGTTCAAGCTTTGCTTATGACATCAAGCTGGTGGGAATAAATAACAGTAGTGATGAATCTAGCTATATTCAATTAGACTTGGATGACTTAAAAGTGGGTTTATCAATGGCAGATATCTGTAAGATATGCTTAGCACCAGCCCCGCCAGCTCGCTGCAATCTAGAGGCCAGCGGGAAGATTCGAGAAAGCATTGAGACGATGGTTTGTTTTGGCACTTATGTATGTATCCAAATATTACTTATTTATACCCTGGCATGGCCCAGTTTTGAGCGAAAATGATTAGTGCTATTGCGTTTTGAGTAAATGATGCACCATGCCAAGAACAAAAAAAAACGAATATGAAATCATGTTCCCCATCCTCGAACCATAGTATAAGAGCCTAAAAACAATATGAGACCATAACACAATGGAGGCCCCCTTTCGGGGAACAGGAGGCCCCCTTTCGACCTTGCCCCCCTCCCCCTGGAAGGATTTCGTGGCGACGCCACTGCCAACATGTCGCAAGTCAGAGATAGGAAGTCCATCTTCACACTGTCACACTGTTATCTGTCACCGTCTCTGCTGTGTATCGTGTCGTGTCGCCCGATCCTGCCGTTTTGTTAGCGTGTTTTGCTGTTGCGACTGTGACCATTGACGGGTTGGCGGCGCTCCCTGTGCCGGCCCGTCCTGGCGGCATTTGACATTGCTCTCGTATCGCCCGGTCCCGCTGTCCTGTTGGCGTGTTTTGCTGCTGCCGCTGTGACCAGGGGCAGACTAGCCTCTATGCTGGCCCGTTCTGGCGGCACTTGGCACTGCTCTCGGCTCTGGTACTGCTATGGGGCAGGTGTGGCGTATACCACTTCATTGTTGCTTGTATTTATTTTGTGGCCTATGAGCATTGATTGGAAAGAACGACATGCAAAGTCCCTTTGCTCCACGAACTTTGATTGCGATCCTTCATTCATGCTCTGAACCGGAACCAGCACAGACGCCGACTAAGTCAGGGGCGTTCTGGAATGATCCAGATCTAGTCCTGAATGCATTGCTAGGGAATGCTACCAATACATGCCTGACCGCTTTTGGGACCCCATGTTTCCAGTCCATCCGCCGAATGTAGCCTCCTAACTAGAGTTAAATTTTACATACCTTTGGGAGCGGTCGCCCCTTTTAAGACTGACGTAAGCCCACCTTCCCCAAATAATTTCATATTTTAACATGTGGCGCTAATGGGGCCTCTCGACTGAAGGTCTTCCTGTTACCTCCAGGCAAAGCGTCCCCCAAATAATTTTCTGGAAGTTGCACCCCTGTTGCTGAGCTGGCACGGAGGCTTACCGATGCCCTCACAAAAAGGAACGTCTGCCTCTCACGAGCTCCCTGTGGTACTGTCGATCTAAAAAAACAATTATCACCTTCCTTGACCCCTAAATCATGGGCGCTTCCGCTTCACCCCTAAATCATGGGCGATGAAAAGGTGTATCGGTCAATTACTTTTGCCATGCAACACCATAAGCCCAATGCTAAATTTGATGCAGATTGGGGGACTCGCTGCCCCTGCCCCCCCCTCCCCACCCACCGGGTTCCATCATGGCGACGACCACGCTTCAGGTAGAGGTACGTCCTTACTGCATCTCGCCGCGGTAAGATGTTAATTATCTGCCGTATTTGACTTGTCCTACCTCCTTTTGCACGCTCTTTCTGGTATAATATGCGTATGAAAGGTGATCCTTCCGGGGCTATAACGCTCTAAGTTTTGCACCTACACCCAGGGGTGTCGATTTTTGAAAAACATTGGGGGGGCCGAAGTGCCAAAACACTAGACCCCCCCCCCCAAAAAAAAAACTCATCGGATTTAGCCCACTATATTTTCAGATCTCAGAAATTCTGATTTCTTATTCGACGATGTGTATGTTTATGTTTATTCAGCATCCTCACCGACGGGGAAAATCGCCCAATAACTGGTGAAGTCACATAATTAAAAGAGCAGTGCTCAGTACATTTCAACATAACAACTCTTGGTTGGTCATTGGTTCTACGACACGTCGACCGTTGTGTCATATAGCGTCGCCAATCTCTCACGCCGATTGGTCGCGGGCGAAGAGTAGCGACAGGTGAGACTCGAACCCACAACCATTCGATTGTGAGACGAGCATCTTACCCCTAGACCACTCGTCCCCTGTGAGTGTTTGAGACATATTATGGAAGATAAACGCATTGTATTCCAGGATTGAACGAATCAGTGCAATGTACATTTCGGTAAGAGTCGTCCTGTCTGCACCCCAGTCGCGACCGGAGATGTAGCGCAGGAGATTGAGTCGAACAGCGCAGCGCTGTTTAATATAGGTGATGTGGGGGCTAAAATAAAGTCCTTTGTCGAGGATAATTCCGAGATATTTGAAGGAGTTTTGGAGGGGGGATAATTTGATCGCGAAGGCGGAGCGGTTTGCTAGGCGGGATGTGTCTGGGAAGCCGGGAAAAGAGCATAGTTACCGATTTGGTGGGGGAGATCGGTAGCCCCCAGAGGGAGCACCATGAATCAATGTGATTCATGGCGAGTTGGATGCACAACAATGCGTGCCAGCTCCAGTGACCAGCCAACTCGCCCGGTGTAAACAATCTACGTCAATAGCGGAGTCCCTCATCAACCAATCATGATCTTGCAACTTCAGTATTAGTACCCAGCTTCCAACATGGCGTCAAGGCCACGCAAACCAGATACCATACTACCACGCGTAACGGGACCCACCCATGACGTTAGCACGGCTTGATATGCTACGAGCTTGATCGGCGTATGAAACAAAACGGCCGTGAGGAAGGATTTGCCAGATCTTTGCCCGATCATGCATACACAGACGGAACAAGATCGGGCCTAGGTGTGAGCTATGACACACTCCGAAAAGTTTTGCTTCCACCCCAGCCAGCTGATATATTTCGCTTAGATGATTTTATGACCCGTGAGATTATATCTTATACGAACTTTTTTTAAAGGGTCTGATTGTCCACGCCAGTGGCGCAGCGAGGATGTTCCGACGCTGTTTCAACGTAAGCCGTGACATAACAAGAAAAAATGTGGCGCTCTCGGGGCCTTAGAGCGACCGGTGAGGACCCGAAGGCCGACTTGGGAGGCCCCTGGGCTGAAGAAATTGGCTCCGGGCTGATGGAGAGGGTCCCGGGCCGATAAAGAGGGTCCCGAGTCGACGGAGGGATTTAACGTGCAGACGCTGAGGGCCCATGTTCCTATCGACGTGAAGGGCCTCTAGGCCGACGAAGGAAGCCCCAGATCTTTGGAAGCCCCCCACCACTCCCCCCGGTTGACGGAGGGGGCCTGACCAGGAAAGAGGTTCCCTGAGCCGACGGAAAATGTCCCTAGTTCGACGGAGGGCCCCTGGCGGCGGGATAGGGCCCGAGCCGATATCAAGGGTTAACGGGCCCGGGGCACAGGATTTTCGTAAAGGGCGCACATATTTTAAAGGGCCCCTGGTAGGCTGCGACCCCTGTCAGTGACATGAGCCCCTTGACTACTCAGGAGCCCTTTGCGTTTGCTCAGGGGCCCTCCTTGCATGCCGGGCACCTCGGGGAAACTCTCGACGCCGTGAAGCCCGCCCACAAGGACTAACACCAGCTATGATACGATGCTACAGGGCAATATATATCAGACATTTTCTGAGCGTACCCCTCCACACACACACACACACTCCGGTTAGCACAAATTAATGATTGGTGCACCAATGTCCAGGTGAAAACAATGTTCGGGCTTCGCCCTCGGGCAGATCCTGGACCCGCCAATGCCGCGATCCCAGCCGATAAACTCCATAAGCGGTCGTTGACCATCGCCGGGAATAGCCTAAGTAGCAGTGCCGGGAGCGTCCGGTCGGCCGGGGTACTAATTCGCCGCCGAGTTTATCTGTCGTCACAACAGGTAACGACGCAGATAGTGCTGCAGAAGTATGAGGCTCGCCCATTACACTGCTTTTCTCCTCAGGGTATGGAGTTAGGTGGGGGAGGGGAGGGGTCACTTACGATGGCCAGAGGGAGCCGCCTGGCCGATGAGCGAACTCTCAATTGACCGAGTCGGTGTAATATGTTAGCACCTGTACGGGGCCTAGCCCTAACACGGGATTTCGCCTGACCCATATCCCTTGGCCAGGCCGGGGACCAAAGTCTTGGCCTGACCCATAACCCGAATGCTTGACAAACCAACAACCAGAAGGATTCGCCTTGCCAACAACCCGAACTTCGTCTAACCCACAGCTCGAGGGTATGGTCTAGTCCACGGGTTCTCGATGTGAGTTCACTGGGGGGTAGGGGTGGGGGTGGTTTTTGGGAATATCACTGGACAATGAAGAACGATAGGGCGGGAGTAAAATAAGGATAATTGTGCAACATGTTGTGGTTTATGTGGGAGAAGACAATGAGAAATTGGGCAGGCTTCACTAGCAACAGAGGGAATGGCACGGAGCTAAAAATGCCACCACTCAATAACCCGTATGGTCGATAACCCAGAAGGCCGGTCCACCCCATGAACAGAGGAGCTCGAGCAGTCAAAGAAGGCTGGCACCTGAGGGTCAAACTCCACAAACAGGCCGAGCGGTCACCAGTCGGCCGAGCAGTCAATGAAGGCTGGCTCCTGACTCCGCCGACAGGCCGAGCGGTCACCAGTCGGTGCCGAGCCGGCCCGGGGTGGCCTGAGGTGTCGGTCTGGACACTGCCGAGCCGGCCCGGGGTGGCCTGAGGTGTCGGTCTGGACACTGCCGAGCCGGCCCGGGGTGGCCTGAGGTGTCGGTGACACTGCCGAGCCGGCCCGGGGTGGCCTGAGGTGTCGGTCTGGACACTGCCGAGCCGGCCCGGGGTGGCCTGAGGTGTCGGTCTGGACACTGCCGAGCCGGCCCGGGGTGGCCTGAGGTGTCGGTCTGGACACTGCCGAGCCGGCCCGGGGTGGCCTGAGGTGTCGGTCGGGACGCTGTCCAGCCCGGCCCGGGGTGGCCTGAGGTGTCGGTCTGGACACTGCCAGCCCGGTCCGGGGTGGCCTGAGGTGTCGGTCTGGACACTGCCAGCCCGGCCCGGGGTGGCCTGAGGTGTCGGCCCGGGGTGGCCTGAGGTGTCGGTCGGGACGCTGTCCAGCCCGGCCCGGGGTAGCCTGAGGTATCGGTCTGGACGCTGCCAGCCCGGCCCGGGGTGCCTAAGGTGGTCTGGACGCTGCCAGCCCGGCCCGGGGTGGCCTGAGGTGTCGGTCTGGACGCTGTCCAGCCCGGCCCGGGGTGGCCTGAGGTGTCGGCCCGGGGTGGCCTGAGGTGTCGGTCTGGACGCTGTCCAGCCCGGCTCGGGGTGGCCTGAGGTGTCGGTCTGGCCGCTGTCCAGCCCGGCCCGGGGTGGCCTGAGGTGTCGGTCCGGGCCGGCGGACGATACCAACCGGCACGGGACGTGCGCCGTCGCGGCGGCGCAATACACACTACACGGCCCACACTGGGCTAGCAGGGATGCCACACCGGATATCCGCTCCGGTGTGACTATCTCGCCAGATAGCTGGTGTTTCGAACGGTCTGTGTCCGGCCGGAGTCGCCGGATGCCGAATTCAGCATCGTCTAGTGGACTTTAATTGGCTTTGATGATCTACAATTAACTTTCACTGTGATGTCATATGTAATTTTCTCTAAATGCAGCACTTGTGTAGTAGTTGATATGACTGTGACTGTCAAGTCGGGTTATTGAATTGACTGACGATCTAACAACAATTCTTACCTTTTCCTTGAACGAATGCGTTGTCTGTATTGACTATTCTTGAGCCCAGAATCTATTGGCGTCCAAATTACGAGCAATCTAGCAAAGTACAATGATAACAGTTGTTTACCTGACGTTCATTTTCAGAGCAATCTTGAAAGGTGCGAATTTTAACCTTTGACCTGATCTTGAAGGTCGACGAATTTAATATTCAACATTTCGACCAGAATTCAACAAAACTGGTAGGAATTGCTAGCAACGAATCCAGATCGCGGGTTCATGGTCGTTTGGGATGAGAATGTTGGGAAAATATCCACCAATTTTATGCAAATATACACTCCTGGATTTCGCTTCCTGGTGCGTTCCACGACGGATCGACCAATGCACTTCACCCCATAAATTTTGATTAGGACCGCAATTTGTTCCCACCACATTGTCTTTGGCTCTGAATATGGCTGTGCAAATTTCAGCCCGATTCTACCAACGGTTTTTTAGCTATAGTCTACGAAATTGGTGTTAGGTTAAATAATGTGGGTTGGATTAAAAATGGATATCTCATCAATAACAAACAGAAAGGGTGGCAAATGATATATGTTTCATAAGAAAAAGGATGAACTGAAACGTTCCCGATATAAAATATCAATGCTCTCTACATTTGACCTCACGACCTCATGACCTCGTGACCTCCCGTGCCCATCAAAATTGATAAATTTGACGGCGGAAATAAAAGTGGGCATGGTTTCTCTGACCAAGCAGAGAATAGAGCATTGCGTTTTCTTATAAATATCCGATATTCCGTCAGCTCTTCATGACACTGTCAGTGCGTGGGTATAAATATCTGATATGAATTCCGAAGATTAATTGCGAATGCAAGAAACAGGACCCAGGGGTATTCAGACATCTGAATCATGCATTTTGCAGCTACTTCACCTCATTAACCCATGTCCACCAAGAGCATGTTTTTTGCGGGCGATGTTCTTCCTCTTGCATAATCTCTGTCGCCCGTACTTTACTATCTGCTGGGGTCAATTTTACCCTATACCTTCGTGATTTTGTCACGTCAAAAAATAAATAGTGGTAACTAAGCCCTGAAGATTAATGGACAAAGCGTATATTCCGGGGAAGAGCAACGGACATGACCTGTTACAGCAAAGCAACGACCACCGGGTAGCTGTGCCTATTGTGAGGAACAGGGATCAAACAGTGGTCGTGTAGGGATCAAACAGTGGTCGTGTGGGGATGAAACAGTGGTCGTGTGGGGATCAAACAGTGGTCGTGTGGGGATCAAACAGTGGTCGTGTAGGGATCAAACAGTGGTCGTGTGGGGATCAAACAGTGGTCGTGTGGGGATCAAACAGTGGTCGTGTGGGGATCAAACAGTGGTCGTGTGGGGATCAAACAGTGGTCGTGTGGGGATCAAACAGACTATGACACCCTAAAGTAAATAAATTGCGCACTAAAAAGTATGAGGAGCTAAAAGTAAGTAAGAAACAACCAAACAAACAAATTGAGTGAAATCTAGCTACTTGCCAGTGTGGGAGTGGTAAGATCCTAGATGTGCCTGAACTCGGCGAGTATCTGTATTCGGCCGCATAGTCTTGCCATCTTTCTCCGATCTGGCAAATTTCTGCTCCAGCCGGATACAAAAACTGCAGACCCGGTGCATTTCTGCACCGCAATGTGAGGAACGCCGAGCGGCGGCGAGGACCGGCCAGTCGTGACGTGAGCGTTCGGTCTGCCACCAAATGCCGAGCAGGCCGCGCCGTGTGCTGCCCTGCCGCCAGCGACTCACCACCGCCCACCTCGCCTCTTATCGCCTGGCCGCTGTATGTCCAGTCACGTCGACGCACCCGGAAACCTAAATAGCCAACTAACTGACTGACTGACTGACTGACTGACTGACTGACTGACTGACTGACTGACTGACTGACTGACTGACTGACTGACTGACTGACTGACTGACTGACTGACTGACTGACTGACTGACTGACTGACTGACTGACTGACTGACTGACTGACTGACTGACTGACTGACTGACTGACTGACTGACTGACTGACTGACTGACTGACTGACTGACTGACTGACTGACTGACTGACTGACTGACTGACTGACTGACTGACTGACTGACTGACTGACTGACTGACTGACTGACTGACTGACTGACTGACTGACTGACTGACTGACTGACTGACTGACTGACTGACTGACTGACTGACTGACTGACTGACTGACTGACTGACTGATCTGATATATATATATATATATATATATATATATATATATAATATGTAGGTATATCAGATACTATTTTTTATTGAACATTTCCAATTTTTTGTTCTACAAAAAATTCCAATTTTAAGCAACCTAACCTAACCAAACCTAAGCTATCCTGAACTGTTTTTAAGAAAGAAAAAAATTGTTAATCTTTTACTCACGGTCTTCCCTCGTCACGGGAGCACAAAAAAGACACGACCGGTCGCGACGAGAGCAGAGCAGTGAGGAGTTTGGTTAAGGTTCCATGAGACTTGCCATGGGAACAACCTGTAGAGTTTTGTGAATAATTCAGCTGAAAGTAGTGGGGTTCATGAACCATTTGGTGTAGGCTCATAATTGGTGCAGCTGTTTTGGGGTATTTGTCATCTGCAGCTCTTCCTCGGTTTATTTTACATTGTTTTACTAGTAAATTCATGTTTACTGAGTTATGGTTAGATAGTGCCCAGCTCTGACGATGGGACAAGTGCCGGCAATTCCACCATTTCGTCATTGGCCTCATCACATGGTCAATAATAGTGCTGCATGACCAATGCAGTCGATTAGCCCTGAAGACATGGCCAATAGTTTATCCAGAAGACCACTAGTCATCACAGGGTCATCTGTCCTATTACAGGATCAACTGCCTCACCAGAGTCTTGCCTGTCCAGTGTCGCATGACGCAGCCCATGGGTGTTTGTTTCTGAAAATTATTGAGGAGGCAAAATATATAAAGACAATGGGCATGTCCAAATGAATTGGAGGAAGGGGGCACACGCCATACGGTTCCATGCTAAAAGTCGAAATTATGGGGGGTGAGCAAAGCCAACATTGAGGGGGCAGTTTTCCCCTCAAAGGCATATAAAATAACACTCCTGGCTCAGCTCCATCACAGGATCATCTTCCCCATCCCGGAATCAGCTGTTACACCAGATGCTTACTTGTCCAGTATCTCATGACTACATGAGTCCTGTCACAGGGTCAGTTGTCCCATCAGTCAATTGACAATTGTCCTATCACAGGATCATCAGTGCCTCCACAATGTCATCAGTCCAGTGGCGCAACCAGGATTTCAGTTCGGGGGGGGCCACGGTTGGAGAGCGGGCCCCCTCGCAAGCGGGCCCCCCTCATGTTTTTAAAAAGTCTGCGGAAAACATGCACTTACTTTTGAGCGGGCCCCTATGTTTGTAAAAACTAAAACGAGGCGGGCCCCAGGTAAAAGCGGGCCCCTGGTTCTAAGCGGGCTATTGGTTCAATGCGGGCCCCTGGATCAAAGTGGGCCCGGTTCGAAGCGGGCCCCTGGTTCCAGAGAGCCCCTGGTTCAAGACAGGGCCCCAGGTTGAAGCGGGCCCCTGGTTCTAAGCGGGCTATTGGTTCAATGCGGGCCCCTGAATCAAAATGGGCCCCGGTTCGAGGCGGGCCCTGGTTAAAACGGGCCCCCAGATTTTCAGTTGGTTCAAAGGGCCCCTGATTCGAGCCACAGATCCGCTTCGCGGGCCCCTAGCCAGGGCTCTGAGTAGGGTGGCCCACTCCGAGCCCCAAAAAATTTCGGGGGGGGCCATGGCCCCTTGCCCCCCCCCTGGTTGCGCTAGTGCATCAGTCCAATGATCATTGTGGCCACCTGCTCCACATACCACCTGTTACATTACAAGGACGTCAGTCCCATCACAGGTTCACTAGTCACATTACAGTCACAGGTCCCCCCCCCGAGGACCACCGGCCCCGTCGCAGGGCTATTTTTCCCATCATGCGTCACTTGTCCCACAAAGTGACAGTGGGTTTCTATGAATTTTCTGCAGATGGCACTACCACGTGACCCCTCGGACGGAATGTGACACATAACTCACCCATGAATCCACTTTCGTCTGCCAGTTATATCTCGGGCACACGACCTGAGCAGCTAAAAAAAAACAAATACGATGGGTGCATGTTTCAGCTACCATATATAGAAACGCAGTATCTCACGGTTGATAACGCAAGGCGGTGCACTATTATGGGGATCACGGAACTAGACTGCGTTTGATATGAGTATGAGAATGCCAGTGGGTCGGGTAACAGACTGATCAATGGTAGGTTCGGCTGACGATGTGCTGTCGATGGTCGGACCCAGGTTTTGTGGGTTTTTTTTTGGTGCGCGTTCGCTCTCGTTTATCGTAACACCATTGATAACTGAGAACACGCTCAGGATATTTGGGAGCGTATGCTGATGTTGAGATTGGCCAGCGGTGCATTTTCGGAATTGAATTCCATTGGATTTTGACTGGAACTGCCTAGGAGATTAGATGGAGTGGATTACATTCGTCGACCGAATAATTGGATTTCCTTGTGCCCAGCTACCAGGATCTGGCTGCCATGCGCATACTGAATGATACTGACACCGCCCTTGGCGCACTGACTTATTTCGGAAGATAAAATTGTCTGCAGGAGGAGGCCAGGGTCGTGGCATGATGCACTCCGGTCGAGTTTTTCATGGGATTTTATTTTGACGGACCGCCCTGCAGCGATGGGGGTGCGTCGTACGCATTGAACATGGTCGGATAAATGGATTTCGAACCATTTTAGAACCACCGTCACGTTACCACGTCACTGGTAGACCGGCACCACCGTAAGGTCACAATTTTTAGGTAGTCTTTGTGATGAACTACATCTAAATATGTACGTGCATCTAAAAGCACTAAGAGCGCTATGTTGCCGTTGTCCATAGCGATAAAAAGGGGTACAGTTAAATATGTCAAGGCAAAGGTGTTGTTTTATTAAAATTATTGAAGGGGCAAAGTGCCGCAGGATTGATGTAGGTATAAGATGTGGCTGTTTCATATGCGCACCGAAGGGGTGGGGGAGGAGGAGGGCGTAATCCGCCCGCTTCTGTTTTTTTTACATTATCTCATAAACGGACGACGATATTGTTATGTAATGTTGTGACTTTGTGAGAAAAAATCGATAAACACGTCGTATGCAACACAAAATAGAAATCCGTTAGTAAATATAGGAATTGCGGGGGTGCCAAATTGGCCAAACAGGCGGCGGCCGGCGAGCGTTCAAGGTCACACATACTTGGTCGGTACGGTGGAGCGGCAGTGTGGTGAGGCAGCCGATCACGACTTCATTTGACCTTAAAAGCCAAGGGTCATGAAATTTGTACTGAAGCGAGATCACACACCCACAATCTACCCTCCAAATTGTGCCAGTAGTTTCCGGAATCTTAGGGGAAGGGGCCGAATCACCCCCCCACCCCCCACCCTCCTGTGCGTGTTATGTGAGAGGCCCTTCGGCGCTCGTGTTAATCGACCCTGTCCTAAATTATGCTTGCATGCTAGATTTAGGCAACTTAGGCTGCTGATAGGATAAATTTGCAATTGATGTAGTACTGAAGATCAAGATAAAAATATAACCACACGTCTGGAAGACCAGGTTATCACTTCCTAAGGGTATAAAATTGTCCGACTCAATTAAAAGCCCAACAAAAGAACAGCGGGTGCAATTTTCGAAACGTCCCGTTCTATCAGTGTGCAAGAGTTCCTCAACCACATTCCCGTCGTTGCTCATATATCAACGAATAATATACGAGCCAACCAACACACATGCGTGGTGGCGAACAATTCATATATTATTAATATTAATATTTGTGAGCAAGACGCACAGAAATACTCCCAGGTACAGATATACAATCATGGCTCAGGTCACACAATCATGCATTACACAGACTGAGACAGTGGAGCGGACTGCGTTCGGACATGCAACATGAAATGTGGAGTTCTTATATGTAGCTTTTTAATCGATTTGAGGTCATATTGATGTGTTCTTTCTTGATGGTGAAGAATGGAAATATTTAATCCTTATAAAGTACAGTTGCAAGTTAAATATATCTAACGCACCATATTCACGCCAGTTCATCTCATACCAATATCACATGGAAAAGACCGAGTTCAAGATATCTTCAAAATCCAAGCAAGCGAGACAAAGTGGGTTTTAGCATTTATATCACTGCGTTCGCTCGGAGAGCTCGCTCACTCTGTCTGAACAGCCAGTGTAAACTCGTAAGGTGAACGCTGCTCAGGAGACGTCTGTGGACGAATACATGCCAAGTATGGCTATATCTGGCAATCTAAATCAAATCAGGAAAATCCTGGTCTTTAGACAAACTTCGAGTCACTTGTCATGAAAATATGTATATATGTGATGCCTGTTGCAAAATTCCCTGATGAAGAAAATAATATAACGCCTTCACGCCTGTAATAATATAGGGCCCATAACACACAACTCAAAGTATTTAGGAACGACACCGTCATTTGCCATCTGCCGTGGTGTCCCACTAACCGCTAGATTACAACATCAAGATGTACAAATGCATATGGGGCATTCCAGCACTATTCAACAGGCGATGGGTGCAAATTAACACCCGACCATCTCGGATTATCTTAAAAATTGGTACCCAGGGTAATCAGGTGCCCAGATTCCGAATCTAAAAGTCTTAGGTCTGTCGGAGCGGTGGGTTTTGAGTTATAGCCTCGGGCAGTTTTTGAAAAGTTCGAATACAAGGTTTCTTTGGGACGCCATAACTCCCATAAAACTGAACGTAACCTAGTGAAATTATATATTGTTAGAATCGTAAAATCACAAGAATTGTTGTGGTTTAGCTCATTTTTGAAAATTTCGAAATTTTGTTCTTAAAAATTTTGTGGGCAAAAATTTGTTCAATTTTTTATATGTGGCCAGTTAAAAAACATTGTTTTTTTGGGCCGAAAATATTGCCTATGGTATTACTAACTGGCATGCAAGAAATTGGAGATAGGTATTTTTGATAAATATTTTTACCCATTTTTTCATTTCAGCCATGCCATGAAAATTTGTGTTTTTCACGCACTGCCGCCGCGCATAGCATATGTAGCACATACGTATGGCATCAAATTCAAATGCTTCAAGTGCCATTATATATGCAAAGCTCGTTCGAACATTTCAAGACCCCTCCCCACCCAGTGGCGGCGGAAGGTAATTTTGGATGGGGGGCAAGCGATTCTCGTGGTGCCCCCACCGCCGGGTGCCCCCCTGGGCCGGGGGGCGAAGCCATGTCTCTGGCGGAGTACTGCCCCGGTAGCGATCAAAGGTCCGATCCTGGGGGGGGGGGGGCGATATCCGAGGCCCGCCGGTACACATCGAATGTCCGATCCGGGGGGGGGGAGTGGGAAGCGATGGTTCCGCTAGTGCTCCCCTTGGCCTTTATGCCCCCTTGGCCCTGTGTCCCCTCCCATAATTTGGGGGGGACTGCCCCCCCTGTCCCCACCCCACCCCACCTTCCCCCTCCCCCTCCACGACCTCCTCCCGCATCTTGCGTCCGGGCTGAAGAACGCGAGGATCTGTGCTGTCTATGGCATCCCCTGGTGTCATGTTAAAATTCACCTGGTCATTTTTCACGTTTTATTTTAGTCCAATACCCATCGCTACATTCTAGGAAACAGAAAATACTGATAATTGACAAATTCGTTAGGCGTGTTTGTTGGAAAACTGCACATACATTACACTTGCGGATACACCATGCACACTGAAAACATCGAAGCTGGCGAGGCTGTGTCATGGGAAACTTCAGCGAGACTTCATGCGTTCAGTCAGCTCCGAGCCAGAGGCTCACTTTCGTTTTGTTCCCCGTTTTCTGCGGGATAACTTGACAAGCTGCCCCGCGCCCCCCGTCAGTTTCGGCACCAGCAGTGTCTCAGTGTCAACGGGCGTGAAGCTGTGCAGGCCAAGCGTGCCCTTGACCTGCACGGCTCGGGTGAAGCGCTGCCTCAGCCGCGCGGCAGTTTCTTCGACTTCCGCCGTGGTCACGAACAGGAAAACCACTGTCGTCTGGAATTTTTCACTAAAAAATTCGAACATCCCGGCTGCATCAGTGATCTGGTGACTTGTGGGCCGGCGGAGACTCTCGAGAGCGGTCGCTCTCTTCACAGTGCCTCCCACGCCGTCACATGCCCCTTTGCCGTGTGACGTGGCAAAAATTGCCAGGCACACTCCACTCCGAAATCATTTTTGTGATGGCAGAGGTTTAAAAAGTTGAATCTGTTTTTGTATTGGGCTGATGAGCCGTCCGAAAAGTACCTGATTTTGGTCAGTGCTGGGACTTTTTCCTTGAGCCGTGGGATCAGAGCTTTTTGGAAGGCGTGGACTGTGGTTGTGTTATGCTTTGGATGATCTGAGATGACGCAGTAGCTCTGGTGCCGCTGCTGTCCGTCCTCTCTCCAGTAGGCCACGAACGGGTGCACAATACACTGTGGAGCGTCCCAATGGTGGCTTTGCACTTCGTCTTGAATGACGAACGTGTAGTTCTCGCTGAAGTCTCCGACGACGACAGTCTCGACGACAACAACACGTGGTCAGATTCACGGAAATCCGGCGAGAACTGACCGATAACGAGAGGCGCCAGGGGGACTGATAGCACACCCCACTGATAAGGCACCAACCCCTATGAACCACTCCCATTCATGGTCTTTGAACCATGAATTTGTTAGAACAGCTATAATACACACCTGCGCCCCTACAACTTGTGGTAATCCATTCAAGCCAGCACAACCTAAGACCAGCCATAGACAGCACGGATCCTCGCGTCCTTCAGCCCGGCCGGGGCTGGGGTGACGCAGGACGCGGGAGGGGATTGTGAAGGGGGATGGGGGAAGGTGGGGGGTGGGGAGGGGTCTTGAAATGGTCAAAGGAGCTTTTCATAAGTAATAGAATTTGGAGCATTTAAATTTTACATGTCATATGTTTGTACTACTTACGATATGTGCGGCCGCAGGGCGTACAAATAGCAAATTTGCACTGGACGGCAGAAATAAAAAAGTGGGGAAAAATATTTATAAAAAATACCTATCTCCAATTTTTTTGCATGCAAGTTAGTAATACCATAGGCAATATTATCGGCCAAAAAACATTTATTTTAACTGGCCACATAGAAGAAAAATGTGAACACATTTTTGACCAAAATTTTACAAAACAAAATTTCGAAATTTTCAACAATGAGCTGCACCACAACAATTCTTGTGATTTTACGATTCTAACGATATATCATTTTACTAGTTTACTTTCAGTTTCATGGGAGTTATGGCGGCCCAAAGAAACCTTGTATTCAAACTTTTTAAAAACTGCCTGAGGCTATAACTCAAAACCCACTGCTCCGATCGACCTAAGACTTTCAGATTCGAAATCTGGGCACCTGATTACCCTGGGTACCAATTTTCAAGAGAATCCGAGATGGTCGGGTGTTAATCACCTGTTGAATCGTGCTGGAATGACCCATATGTGTGACCATATCACACCCCTGAAACCTATCATATTACACCTCCTGTAGTCTCAACTCCGTTACCAGTACCAGTACCATACTAATAAGGGAATGCATGTGGTGGAATGAAGCACCCGTCGTTAGCGATGTAAAAGGAAACTTGATCCATGTCTTGTAGCGTTTCTAAACTCAAGTAGCAGAACAAATGTCGATTTGAATTGGGCCCGTCGTCACCAACGCCAAACGAAAACCTCGCAGATGCACACTTGCTGCCCGTATTATCACAGACGCACACTTGCTACGTGGACTATCAATGTTGAGGTCGTGTTGAGGGTGTGAGACTGCACAGCTATCTAGAAATAAAGCCGGTGCCCATGGCCAAGGGAAAAGCAATGCTGGGAGTAAAACCTGGCCACATGTGAGCAAGAATGGTTTCTGCGAACGCGAAGGCCGGAATAACAGCAGGTAAGTGCAGTGCAAGGCATAAAATGTGCGCCACCCTCTGGCTGTCTGATTCGCTGAAGTTTGGGCATCGGGTGATGGGTCAAACACCATGTTGTAACCCCGGAAAAAGACGAGTATGTGCAAACAAGGAATTGCCAAAACCAAACATTTTGATGTCCGCGGCGCGGCGGCTCTGTCGGCGCCAGGGACACCTGCCAGGGGCGGATTCAGGAATTGTCATGGGGACACTTGTCTGAAGGGGTGCCATTTCTTTGGAGGGGCGCCACTACACAAATACTTGGAGGCAGGGGTGGATACAGGAGTGGCATTGAAGGCATATGTGCCGACATGGAAGTTGACGCCTCTTCGGCCGGGAAAATGCTCCACTCTGGGAAAGCTCGAGTACATCCCAATCGAATTTTCCAGTCAGACTTGCCCTCTCAGAGGAGAAGGCGCCCTTTTGGTGTGCTCGAGTGCATCGCCATCGAATTATTCAGCCAGAGGCGCTCCTTGGAAGGAAAAGACCCCCATCCAATGTGTTTGAGTGAACTCCCAGAATTGTTCAGCCAGATGGGCACCTTGGAAGGTAGAGGTGCCCCTCCGGGAAGGCCCGAGTGCACCCCATCTGTCACATTTTTCAGTTAGAGGCGCCCTTCCAGAGATTAATTTCTCCTCATGGTAATTTCTGAACTCGCTTCTGCCTGGTGGGGTGTCTTTTCCTTCCGAGGGAAGCCCTCTGGCCGAAAAATTCGAGCGGGGTCAATTCGAGCGCACTGAAGAGACGTCTTTTCATCTCGGAGGGGGGCTTCTGACGAAAAAAAAGCATACGGGGTTCACTCGAGCCTTCCCGGATGAGTGCCTTTTCTCGGCCGGAGGAGCGGCCACCTTCCACAGGAGGGAGGCGCATTCCCCAATTACCCCCCCCTGTATCTACCCCTGACTCCTGCATCTGCAAACCAGCAGCTGGCCGCGTTCAGGCTATCGCAGTTTTTCCTTTCTCCGGAGAAGACAGACCTCTAGCCGACGCAGACGAACTGTGCGTTTCGGGTGGCTGGTATTCAAGAAGACAGCACCAAGTTCGACCTGCTGGTTGCAAGCCTTTCTGTGTCCATCACCACGCAAGTGCGGATATTATCACGTCCAAGACGCCCAGTTTCATTACCCTCATTGACGCCCTGAGGCGTAGTTTGGCGCAATCGCGAGCGGCCCTCCTGGAATGGAATATTGCCCCGTCAGCAGCTCGGAGACCAGAAGCCGTTCCAACAGCTCCTGTGGGTGCACTCAGAACTAGGTACAACACGGGATGTTCTACACATCCGTGACATCTTAAAGATGATTTCTTCTACGGCTGCCGCAGGCTTGGGCAGCATTATCGCTGCCGTCAGAGGAAGCTCCTCTGAACCAACTAACTACCGCAGCTGAAAGATTCTTGGAAGCCTCGGCTTCAGGCCTGGTGTCAGCAATGGCGGCAGGATGCTCAGCAGCGCGGACGGTGACAGGCGGCGCAGTGTCTCCAGACACCAGTACGCTGGCCACACTACATGGCATATTCGAGACGTCAACGGTGGTGGTCAGTCGCCTGGAAACCATCCTGGGTGACAGGTCACCAGAGTGAACGGATGGACGTCACTAGTTCCAGAGCCATCGGCGGACCATCGGCGCTCCCGCGCCAATGCAGCCCGCAGTTTTGTGCTTTTTGCTGCATGCCCATTTCCACTTCATATTGGGGGGAATTTTCACTATTGGAGGGGAAAAATTGAACATTGAGAGGCACATGCCCCTCAAAAAGTATACAAAACAACACCTCTGTGTCAAGGCCATTTCTCTATAGTAGTTTCGTTCAAAACTGTGCTGTGCACTGAATAATGGAGGGTTTTTGCCGAAATAATGGTTCAAGCTGGCCGTAAACCAGGCAGTCTTGCGATACATGAAACGGATGAGATTAGCCAAAAACGTGATGGGCCAGGAGACTGGACCTCCTCCATACCTTTTTCTTCTCGAGGCGAATTACTGGGGGTTCCATGCTTTGGGTACATATCCGGTGGCCGGACTAGTGTTGATCACATGCGTAATGGATGGCTTGTTAGCCGCGCTGAAACACTTTTAACTAAGGTATTGAGATACCATGGACATCACATGACACACTCGTTCACGTCCAGGACAGTCCTATGCAGCTCCTCAGATGATACAGACTGCACACAACAGCAATGCACTCCAACACGCGGCAATCTAACTGGCGGATCATAGGCGGATGTGGCATGCATTCTACAAAGTGGCGCCCAGGAGGGTACCTGTACCAGTACTAAGAGAGGCACCAGAATTCCTCAGGAGGGTGCCTAAGTTTGTTCTAGGGTGCGAACTATCTAAAACGGTGCCTTTATGTTTAACAGGGACATTACCTGGCACACGGAAGCGTCTGGCTGGAAATAGAGTTCCGGCTAGCCCAGGAGTGCGCCTACATTATCAATGCACCCAACTCCCCAGAAGAACGCCTTCTGGTCGGGAGATGAGCACATGTAGCCAATAATGGTTCGCATATTACAAAGAGGGATGACCGAATGGCCCACGAAGGTGCCTACATTCTCAAGGCACACAGCCATCTGGAGAAGCACCTGTATTGGCGAGATAGGCGCCTGACCATCACGGACGGTATCTATGTTTCCCGTCTTTCGTAACGTTTTGCAGATTTTGGTTGTGTGGATGTTTATCCACACAACCAAAATCTGGACCGATCGGGTGGCTAGTTGATTCGACTAGAAGGACACTTGCCCACCCAGCTAACATGCTACCCGGGGGCCGGGGTTCTGCTCCCCCTTTGCGATGGTGCAGTTCATGTCGTCAGCCAATAGTGTTCCCATTGCCGAAGGCGCCATGTCGTCCAGGACGTGGACGTCGATGACACACTGAAGGCCAGTTTATCGTCCTGTGGTAGGATAACACCCTTCTAGTTAGGTTGGGGTTCCTCTCGAGATCGACGAAGTCTCGTCAAACCTCTCGAGATTTGAACTGATCTGGCACACCTACCATGCGGGCTGGTGCCTTTCGTTTTATCTGGGTCCCTTGCTGAATTATATAATATGCTTCTTGACTGATCATTCAATGGACGTGCAGACAAAAAAGTGGTGTTCTGTCAGTGTTCTGTCCAAGAACGAAAAGAAAACGGGGAAAAGAAAGAGGAGGCTATCGCAGCCATTGTGTCTCCCATGTGGAAAGGACGGAACCCAGCACACTTATTGGCCCCGGCCACCATCCGTGAGTGGCAACAGGAGACTCGTGCATCCACAATTATTTGTTAACTCAGTGTTCCCTCAAATTATCGAAACACGGGCGGAGGTTGGCATGGGCTACGGGCGTCCCTTGTCGACCCTGTGATGTGAAAAGTGAAGATATCGTGCTAGGTCACTGATCTATGACGTAATAGGAGGGAACATTGCGGATAGGTTTTCCACGAAATCGCGAGTTATCGGCAATTAATATGCTTAATGCCCCCATCCCAATCAATCATCAATGATGGATGTAGTAGGTTGATAGACAACTCAAATAACTGGCATTGATTTATTCAAGGTTATCCTGGATCAATGACCAAACTGGACGCCAGATGACCTTTGTGCAGTTAGCCGAGATAGCTAAAAATACGATTTTATATTAAAAGACGCGCAATCAGAGATGCAGCCAAGGCAGATCGCTACTCATTTTTACCCAAACAATGAGCATAGGCCAACGAAGTTTTGTGATTTTCACCACACAACGCCAGTATTATTCGGCGCTCTTCGCATGCATGGTGTCCACATTTCTTTTTGTGGTCGGGTTCCCCTAAGAAAATCCTGGATACGACCCCTGCGCGCAACGTGGACTACCAAAAACTGCAGCGCGTCCACACTAGCAGTTAACACAAAATCTCACTGCAAAGCCCCGGGAACGGTGTTGCAACCCTGCTTCCCTGATCTTGCGCGGGTTAATACTAACGCAAAGAAACACATTTGTTCTGAAGCGGGCAGTGCAGTCATAATCTTGATCATTAGAACAATCGGACCCCAGAACAGTGATGCGTGGAAATGGCCCAACTGGGGGTTTTCCCTGCTGTCCAAATGTAAGATGGCAGGCATATCGCCAGTACTTTATCGCAGCGTTAGCTTGTGTATAATGCTGAAACCGTGGCGACGCGCTTGGCCATTTTTAGCCTGACCGCTAGTATAAAGTGACTTGGCTTCTTCCAGTCCCGTGCATTTATCATTCATGTTGTACAAACGAGATACTCGTGAGCAGCTACAAACACATTGCCTAACTCCGGGAAGTACAGCCGGAGGCCAATAAATGCTGAGATTTGTCGGTCACGGAAAAACAATCTGATGGAAAATTTGTTACAGAAATGTATATTGCAAGGAGCTAAAATGTGGCCTCCTCTTAAGTGAAAAGACGTCAGATTTCGGAAATTTCACAGTACCCCAATGACCTTTCCCGACAAAATCAACCTAAGCCCTTGATCTCGACCTCGAATCAAAATTCGTTGCGACGTTTTGCCACTGGGCCGCACAATTTCCCGCTGAACATGGATCGAAAACAAACATAGTCCCGTGAGTGACAGCGACTTGTCGCCACGCCAATTACTACACTACTACTACACTACCGAACAAACAGGTGTCTGAGTACAGCGTCCCCTTACCACGATACGTTCCGCCGCGCTCGGAGGATAATCTCGTGATGCGAAACAAAATCCAGGATCAGCATATTTGTCCAACCCTGCTCCGATCCCACCTCGGTGATTCCTCATGCCTAGCATTTCTTACGTATCCATTCATTCATTCATTCATTCGGTGATTCATCATGCCTCACAGTTTCTCCCGCACCTGGCATCCGCCCCCGCCACCTGCTCCACTCGCGATATGCGCACCGTCTCTCTCCTCCAGAGGGCGGAGCCTGTCCGGCTGCCATCGAACGCATGGTGTGAGCCAGAACAACTACGTACAGAGGAGCAACGACTGTGGCATGCAAGCCATTGGTGTGTTTTGTCCGTCTCCGTTGGATATGCTTCAGCTGCGAGATGTCTTAGGCGGAGACAAGCGAACATAGGTGTATAATTTCAAATAAAAATCTACCATCATACACAGGCTCAAATGGGCATTTGAGCAGGGGATATTTTTCCGTTGTCAATACTCCGCAGTTTGCAGATGCTGGATCTTATATTGCCTCTCAAGACCGTTCATTTATGAGAGTGAATGCGTAGTCGCCAGGTCTGTGCTGTGTCACTCAGTACATATTTGCTCCATTTATGTTTTCCCTACTGTGGTTGTACAACAATTATTTTTCAGCCTTGACCTTCACAAGTAGGAGGAAATGTTCAAACTGCGCCACGGTTCATAATAACGCCACCGCGCTAGCACAACCTCGCCAGTCACTATCATGAGGGTACAACAAAATATTTCCAGAATTCTGCTCGGATTTTTTAACTGTGAAGTGTTTGCCGTATATATATATATATATATATATATATATATATATATATATATATATATATATATATATATATGTATGTATGTATGTATGTATGTATGTATGTATGCATGCATGCATGCATGTATGTATGTATGTATGTATGTATACATGTATGTATGTATGTATACATGTATATACGTAGGTATATACGTATGTATATATGTATGCATATGTGCATATACGTATATATGTGTGCATGTATATGTATGTATGTATGTATGTATGTATGTATCGTTACCATGCGATTTATTATTGTCAGAAATATGGAAATGATACCACTTGTGTTATTTTAGTCATTCATGTCACAACATTAGGAGACGAAGCAATAATGGTTCAGTCCCATGTAAAATACCTTGTGGCACCAAAGAGGACATTCCAGGTGTGTGAAAGTTAACAAGACAAGACAAAAGGTGCGCAATCCCAGGTTCGCCGGCGGCGTCTTGTGTACTGATGTGTGGCGTTGAAGGCAGGATTGACTGGCTGATTCGGACGTGCGGTTTCGTCTGACGAAGCGGGCCATGTCCGACGGCTGGTGGCGGTGCCGACGCGCCTGACGGTCGGTTGGATTTTCCGCGCGGCCATCGCGCATACATGTCCGGAAGAGCTGGATGTCTTCACCGTTCCGCATTCGAGAATGAAGCACCTCGTGAAGTTGTCTCGAGTCAGGTGGGTAGGCGTCGCTGGGTGCGATTGGTGCTTGCAACGGTATGTTCAGTGTGCTGACTGAAGTGAAGTGGGAGTTGACACCGCACTGAAACTTTTCGACCCATTGGGCACAGGGACTGCCTGAATTTACTTATGTTAAGTTCAACAACATCCAACGGCCGTAAAATATGCCGGATTAAATCTTCTCGACTTTTGGCCGATCAGCTGTGATGTACTCGCGAACGAACGCCGGTTCTTCACGTTTCAATATGATTGTCAGTGTGGCTTGTCAATCATCACGCCACTTGGTTTCCGGACGTTTCGACACGACACTGTGCACTCTGCCAAAGGATGAGTGCCAGGGCACCGGCATGTGCCGACGTGCGGCCACCGTCACGGCAATGCATCACGGGAGAAACGCGTCAACTTCCTGATATGCCAAAACTACATAGCAGCACCTAACAGAAACCGGTTTTGACCCGCGAGCAGAGTTTTGCTGAATTGGCTTCCGTGAAGCTTCACAGCATCGAACAATAGAAGCAGTTGCCTGTTTCAGCATGCCCGACTTTTGGCATTCATGTCATTACAATCTTTCCGACAGTTGCAATGTCACATCAACATCACGTCGCGGCTGCCATTTTTGGTCTACTTTTACTCTTAGCTTGGCGGAAACTTTTACCACGCTGGCAATAATTAGAGTTAGGCGGAAACATTCACCATGCTGCTTCTGGAAAAGGGTTCGTGAGCCTCAATTCACTAGTGTTCTTGTGTTTGCATATTTCCCTCATGAATCTCGTGATGTTCACGTTTTCTCACGAATGGAGAATAAATTACGTTTCTCGGATTAAGTTTGTATTTATTTTTAATGAATTGTTCACGTAACCCGTCGAACGTTCAGAGCTGTTTATTGGGCATATCAACACTAAAGCAATTTTTGTCAGGGTTTTCTTCGTGGCATGTTTCTACCGAGAACGATCTGGGGAACGCATGGGTCCAAACTCGGCTTAATGTCGCTACCGTCCCGGGAGCAGTTTCGGCGCTCTTCACGCGCCGGAATCCGTACCCATTTTGCACCATTTTTTCTGGTCGGATCCCTTAAGAAAATCCTGGCCCCTACATTCGACCATTTGGCCTCACGCCATGCAATAAGGCTTCCTAGATCTTGCCTATGTCAGCACGTGCTGTGCTCTCCTCTGTACAGCTGCCCTCTGACCCCCTCCCCCACCCCCTGTCGGCCGCCAGCTATCCGCGACCGACTTCACCAGACCGGGTGACGTCGCCGAGCTTCTGTCCTCCCTGCGTGACACGTTCCGCGAGTTCAAGCGGCACGAGCGCATCGAAAATCAGCTGATCGTTAGTTGTCTGAAGTGGCGCCTCAGCGCGCGGGCCGTATACAGCCCAGCAGTGTGCAACTGCCACTCCGACAACCGGCTCACGGAGGGCCGTATGCAGCCCAGCAGTGTTCAACAGCCACTCCGACAACCGGCTCACGGAGGGCCGTATACAGCCCATCAGTGTGCAACTGCCACTCCGACAACCGGCTCACGGAGGGCCGTATGCAGCCCAGCAGTGCTCAACAGCCACTCCGACAACCGGCTCACGGGGGCCGTATGAGCCCAGCAGTGTTCAGCAGCCACTCCGACAACCGGCTCACGGAGGGCCGTATACAGCCCATCAGTGTGCAACTGCCACTCCGACAACCGGCTCACGGAGGGCCGTATATAGCCCAGCAGTGTTCAACTGCCACTCCGACAACCGGCTCACCGGGGGCCGTATATAGCCCAGCAGTGTGCAACTGCCACTCCGACAACCGGCTCACCGGGGGCCGTATATAGCCCAGCAGTGTTCAACTGCCACTCCGACAACCAACTCACGGGCAAGATGCTCGTCTCACAATCGAAAGATTGTGGGTTCGAGTCTCACCTGTCGCTACTCTTCGCCCGCGACCAATCGGCGTGAGAGATTGGCGACGCTATATGACTCAACGGTCGACGTGTCGTACAACCAATAACCAACCAACCAACCAACAACCGGCTCACGGAGGAAAATGTCACGCCGACAACCGGCTCACGGAGGTAAGTGTCACGCCGACAACCGGCTCACGGAGGTAAGTGTCACGCCGACAACCGGCTCACGGAGGCGTCGCGCCGACATCCCAGCCCACCGGACGATCTGTATCCCACTGCAGGTGTGGTCTCCACAGTCCCCCGGACGATCTGTGGGTCACTGAATCTGCTTGCTGCACGACAGTTTGTTGGTTGGTATGCATGGTATGCAAAGGTGTTTTCTCTGCATGCATTTGAACTGGCGTTGTTCGAAACTAATTAGCATATAGATGAGTAAGCCCATTAGCTGAGAGATATTCAAAAGTTTTTTCTGCTCACCAGAACACATTTAACTCATCAAATATTAGAGAACGTTTTACAGTAGGAAGGATAATGATTGCATGCTGGGGAAATGGTGAAGCTGGGAACTTGAACAAAGGGAATGTGAAGTTGGTCTCCCGTAGATCGCGGTACAATAGGAATAAATGCAAATTTGAAAAACAGTTTAAACTGCACGATTAAGCGATGGAGTACGTTCGAAGCGCGAAAGGGAACGATGCAAGCATTTCCACAGCGCTCATGTCAATATGTTAAGCAGTTTGCTCGCCGCGGGAGATCCTGCCTCGTCTAAGCACCCACTCCCATGGTGGCCCGTCTGGGAAGTCAGACGTCTGATATATCAAGCTTTACAATCGTCACGTCGCCCTCCTTCATGCAAGTCATGGCCTCGCGGTTGTTTCTGCTCTCGCGCCACACGATTCCGGTCCGATGTTGACAGTAGGCGGTTTCACGCGTGCACTAGCGGGAAGTAATCGTCATGACATCCCAATGGCGGGGTCAGGGAATAATAATTACGTTGATCTGAAAGCTTTTAGTCCGTCTATTGGACCAATTATGATATCCATAAGCAAACAGAGTAGGTTCAGTTAGCTAATACGACAAGTTTTTGGACTAGTAACAGCTTGTTTATGCACAAACCCTGAAAATGTACACCCACATCCGCGCCTGGGACGTCATCTAGTCTGAAATCTGGAAGTCAGACCAAGCGAGCCTGACTGCGGAAGTAAACTCGATGACAACAGCTGTTTGTCGAATTCAGCGGTCTTCAAATGCCAAATTTTCCGAGCACTCGACCACTCTGACCAATATCGTCAGCCAGCTTCAACTGCAGTAAGTGATTGGCCCTTTATGATAGCTGGGATGAATCATAATCAACGTTTAAAAAAATGACGTCATTATTTGTGCTCTGATTGCATCATTTACGGCTGAAATATGTCAGGCGAGCCAACAAACAAGTTTGTCTCAGATGCGCATATTTTGGACGTGTTGCGGTCTTTTGGGTGCTGTAAACAATTCATGCTTTGTTCTTTCTTTCATATAAAGACATAAAAGATCAGTGCAACTATGAGCCACAAGGGCCCTTCTTGGTTGCACTCTGTACACTGAACCAGTGTCCATCAAATGTGTTGATCAACTCTCCCTGGAATACAGAAAAACAAGCCCCCTATTCTTATAATGATTGTCTATGCTGTTCTTAAAGATGTTCAGTGTGTTGCTACTGACAATGGTTTCTGGCAGCTGGTTCCAGTGTTCTACTACCCTGTTGGTGAAGAAGGACTGTCTTAACCTTGTCCTGCTGTGATTAACTTTAATTTTGAATTGATGACCTCTAATTGCATCATTTCTGTTAAATTCAAACAGTTCCCTGAGATAACCCTGTTCCTGACCATGAACAAATTTAAAGACCTCGATGAGATCTCCTCTCAGCCTTCTATATCTAAGTGAAAACATTTTCCATTTCTTCAATCTTTCCTCATATGCCAGGTTGACCATACGATTCACCATTTTTGTTGCCCTCTTTTGTACTCTCTCTAAAAGCCAACAATCTTTTTCATAACTAGGGGACCAAGCTTGGACACAATATTCCAGATGTGGCCTGACATATGCACAATAAAGCTTCCTGATGACTTCCTCACTTTTGTATGATACATTCCTATTTATTTCCCCAAGCATTCTTAGTGCCTCTTCCTGGCTTCTTTGGTCTGTTCTGATGCCCCCAATTTTGTGTTAAAAATAACACCTAAGTCCTTCTCCTGCTGAGTCACAGATAGTACTTGGCCACCCAGTGGCGTCGCCACGAAATTCTTCCAGGGGGGGCAATGTTGATAGGGGGCCTCCTGCTCCCCGAAAAGGGGCCTCCACTGTGTTAGGGCCTCCTCTTGCTTTTAGGCTCTTAGTATGGTTTCCGAATGGGAACATGATTTCATATTGATGTCTTGTTTGTTCTTGGCATGGTATATAATTCACGCAAAGCGCAGTAGCAAGAATCTTTTTTTCGGTGAGAACCGAGCCATACCAGGGTATAAATAAGCAAGTGTAGATAAATACGTCCGTGCCAAAACAAACCAATATCTTTATGCTTTATCGACGAAAAGAATCTTCCCGCTGGCCTCTAGATTGTAGCGAGCTGGTGGGGCTCGTGCTGAGCATATCTTAAAGATATCTCCCATTGATCAACCCACTTCTTTGTTCACCAAGTTTAACTGAATATAGCTAGGTTCATCACTACTGTTAGTCATTCCCACCGGCTTGATCTCATAAACAAACAAACGATCATTTCTCAGTCCCAGGACAACAATTTCACGAAGGTGACAACGAGAAGTGGATTGAATCGGTTTTCTGATCGTCATCTTAGGGATTTATTAATTTTTTTCATAACATTTGGTGCTGGCTGCAAGGCACTTGGCACAGAAGCTAAACTAATAAATACTCCGCGAATAAATTCACGGCAAGAACAAGCATTGAACAACCATGCATCAATGGCAATGCAACAATGTAACAATGACAATGCATAAATAATGCAAAACCTTCGAATTCCACGCCGTCACGCCCATGGTTATCGCTGTATTGTACCGTTTTGTAAATTATGTCGTTGAGAAGGTACTGAAGCTGGGAAGCTCTAATCATGCAGGCTGTAATCACAGAAGACAACTTTGTAGGAAGAAAATACATTTTAAAACATCATTCCTCCCATTTAATATGGGGCATCGGTGTTGTTTTGTATGCTTGTGAGGGGGAATTTATCCCCGCAATGTTGGCTTTGCTCCATGGGCGTAAGTTCTGAAAATTATTGGGAGACCAGTGACGCACCCATATTTGCGTGAAGGGGAGGGGCAAACGTATTTGGAGGGGGTCCAACTACGGAATATAGTCTTCCGATTTCGACCGCTATTTTGTCAAAGGGGAACTTTTTAAATAAAATAATTAGTGATCAACTGAATTATCCTGTGGAGGGGCCTAGTCTACCACTATCGTTTCTGATTCGTCGGATTTCAACCCTAGCTCCCACAACCTGTTCAAATGTATTCTTTTGGTATTCCTTGAGAAGTCACCTCGCACTGCTGAAATTACACCTGCACAAATCACTTTAAAATGTAAAATTTTCCAATTATCAGACATTCCAGTTCATAGTGCCCGGTCGCCACGACGCCAACGTTAGTGCACGTGCACACCCATCTTGCGCGTTCGGCGCATTCGCCACACTTCGTGCGATGCTACGGATTCTGCTGGGCCTCCTACGGTTTGTTAATTGCTGCCACATGATAGACTTGCGCCATATCTGACGTGATAAAATGCTTCGTATGGGCGTTCGCTGCGAAAATTCGATTAATTAAATTCGATCATTAGTTCCCTTCTTACCATATTTTATGGTGAAGAAATGCGGATACCCGCTGAGCTTTGATGCACCTCATATCTTTGATTAAACATGCTTCCAGGTTGGCTACCGAACCGAAGCCCTGCCTGAGTGTACTTCTTTGGACCCGTTTCGTATTTCTTCGTCTACGGATGTGTCTTAAGGCTCCAATTCATTTTTGTTAGAGGTCCAACGCATTTTCGAAACCCCTGCTCGTTTTAGGGTTTTGTTGCTTTTTTGCGCACCGAATATGTTTGTTTTAGTTGTCGGGGCGCTTTCAAAGATCTCGATGTGTTTACTTAGTGCCCGGTATTTTTGTTCGTTTTGGGATCATGTTGCTTTTTGCGGCCCCAGCCTCTTTTCAGGCCCTTGTCCGGTCATATGGCCCCTATGTGCCTTGCGAGCTTCCGGTGTTTTTGTTTTTTGTTTTTTTTAGTGTTCCCGGTATATATATGTAGTTATGGCTACAACGCATGTTTTCGGACCCTGCCGCTTTTTACGAGACTGCGCTTTGAAGGGCCAGTCGCATTTTCGGTCCCTGTTGTGTTCTTAGGGTCCCGCTGTGTTTATTTGGGGCTTCTGACGCATATTTGTGGGGCCCCAGTACGACTTTGAGGTTTCGGTGCTATTTTTTTGGGTACCAGCGCGACTTATCGCGCCCAGGCGCGTGGTTCCGGGACCCAACGCCAGTTATCTGGGCTCAACGCGATTTTTGTTGATCTCTGCTGAATTTTCTTTAACTTCCGAATCCCGCCCTGATTTTTCGAGTCCCTGGTACCATGTTTTTGTATCTCACCTCGATTTTCTTCGAGCTCCGGTATGTTTTTCGATGCCGTACGCGATTTGTCAAGGCATCTGATGACATGTTCGGTGCTCCAGAACCATTGTCCTGACCCGGACTTTTTTGCAATCCCTCCTGATTTTTGAGGGCTCCGGCTTTATTTTTCGGATACCGATGGGACTTTGGGGGTCACACGGTGCCTATGTGGGGCCATAGACGCCAATTGTTGGCAGCCCGACGTTAATTTTTGATGCCCAGACCAAATTTTGGTACTACCGATGGGTCCGAGCGCGAAATTTTTGGTACTACCGAATTGTGGGTCCGAGCGCGAAATTTGGTGGGACCGGTTCGAGTTTGCGGGGCGCGTTGTACTTAGCTGTGACCCCAACGCGATCTTGGTGGTTCCTTTTGCAGATTTTCGTACCTCGGAGCGAGTTTTCTGGGGCCCGACGTATTTACTTTGAGCCCCTACGCGAATTCTGGTGGACCGACGCGAATTTTTGTGGTCCCAGCGCGACTTTTGGGGGCCTCGGCTCGATTCTTGGGAGCATATCCCTCTTAGGAGGGAGGGGCCATTTGCCCCTTTGATGTGTCACTGCAGCCACCGAAGGAGTTCTATTTTTTCTATAGGTCCTTATGTGATATTTTTGGGTCCTGGTACGATTCTTCGGTCTCCAGGTGCGATTTTTTTCGGTGGCCTGACACGTTTTTTTCCAGTGCCCAACGGATTTTGCGGGGACTTTGACCTGATTTTTTTTTGTGCGCAGAGTGACATTCCGATTGATAATTGATTTTTGGGGCAGCAGCAACCTTTGGGGTCCAGGCGCGACTTTTTTGGTTCCCAGTGAGATTTTCGAAGGCTGCGACGCGACTTTTTTAGTCCAATGTAATCTTTTGTGTCCCGACGTCATTTGTTTGGATCCCCAGCGCGAGTTTTAACGACCTCGACACTTTGTGGGTGTCCGATACGTTTTTGATGCTTTTGGTGTCATTGTTGGGGCCCAAGAGTGATTATCCATGTCCGGATTGTTTTTCGTTGCCCCGGCTTCATTTGTGTACAAATGATACTGTTGGGGAACGGTGCGACTTATCGTGCCCCTAGCGTGATTTTCATGATCCGGGCGTGAATTTTTGGTACCCATAGGCTCAGCGAGATTTTCAGGGGCCCCGGCCGGATCTTTTTGGGCATATGTCGTGATTTTCAAGTACTCCGGCACGACTCCTGCCATTTCAGATGCTTCTAGAAAATTATATACCTCCTCTCGCGTCTTAGGGGTCTCGTCTCATTTCCTGGAGCTTCTTTACCGGTTTTGGACGTCTTCTCGTCCGTCCTACCCTCCTCCATATTCAATGGTCCTCCTCTCCCGTTTTGGAGGACCTCCTCCCACATCCTGGGGCCCCTTTAACATGGCATGGGACTTCCACTCATGTTCCAGGGGCATCCTCTGCCAAATTAGGGGCCTCCTGCCACGCCTCGTGGGCCTCCTCCTTTGTCTTCGCAAAGCTTACCCGTCTTGAGGGGATCTTCAATTTTGGAAACCTCGCCTCCTTCCATACCTGCTACCTACCACTCCCATTTTAAGGGCCTTCTCTCATTTCCTGGGAATTCCTTCCGGTCGTCGGGGCCTCATTGGGCCCTGGAGACCTCCTACTCCATCTCGAGGGACTCCTCTCGAGTCCGGCAGGGGCCTCCTTTTTCTTTTTGAGGCTTTCTTTTTCAAATTAGGGGCCTCCTCTCACGTCTTCGGGCCTCCTGTTCCGCGTTTTGATTCTATCTTTTCCCATTTTAAGGTTGGCCTCTTATCTCCTGGTGGACTCCTGTTCTCTCTTAGGTGGCTCCTCTTCCAAATTACACGCAACCTTTCCTATCTCAGTTACCTTGTCATTTCCTGGGGACCTTCTTACCCGTCTTGAAGCCTTCTTTCTCGCCTGGGAGCCATCCCTCTTATCTAATGGCCATTCTCTCCTATTTTAGGGGCTTCCTCGTGCATCATAGGGTCTCTTTCCAATCTTATATCGTCCTCTTCCGAATTAGGTGCTTCCTGCCACTTTTCTGGATTATCCTTTTCTATCTTGGTGGAACCTTACCCGTTTCGGGGACTGCTTTTACGTCTCCGAAACCTCATCTCATATCCACTGGTTTCTCTTCCGTCTTGGGCCTTCTCTCATTTTCTGAGGTCTCCCTTCCCGTATTGGGGCCTCCTTTGCAATACTGGGGGCCTCCTTTGCAATCCTGAGGGCCTCCTTTGCAATCCTGGGAGGCCTCCTTTTTGCAATCCTGGGGGTCTCCTTTGCAATCTTGGGGGCCTCCTTTTCAATCATGGGGGCCTCCTTTGTAATCATGGAGGCCTCCTTTGCCATCCTGGGGGCCTCCTTTGCAATCCTGTGGGCCTCCTTTGCAATCCTGGAGGCCTCCTTTGCAATCCTGGGGGCCTCCTTTGCATTCCTGGGGGCCTCCTTTGCAATCCTTGAGTCCTCCTTTGCAAACCTGGGGGCCTCCTTTGCAATCCTGGGGGCCTCCTTTGCAATCCTGGGGGCCTCCTTTGTAATCCTAGAGGCCTCCTGTGCAAACCTGGGGGCCTCCTTTGCAATCCTGTGGGCCTACTTTTTAATCCGGGGGGCCTCCTTTGTAATCCTGGGGGCCTCCTTTGTAATCCTGGAGGCCTCCTTTTCAATCCAGGGGCCTCCTTTGTAATCATGGAGGCCTCCTTTGCAATCCTGGGGGCCTCCTTTGCAATCTTGGGGGCCTCCTTTTCAATCATGGGGACCTCCTTTGTAATCATGGAGGCCTCCTTTGCAATCCTGGGGGCCTCCTTTGCAATCCTGTGGGCCTCCTTTGTAATCCTGGAGGCCTCCTTTGCAATCCTGGGGGCCTCCTTTGTATTCCTGGGGGCCTCCTTTGCAATCCTTGAGTCCTCCTTTGCAAACCTGGGGGCCTCCTTTGCAATCCTGGGGGCCTCCTTTTCAATCCTGGGGGCCTCCTTTGTAATCCTGGAGGCCTCCTTTGCAATCCTGGGGGCCTCCTTTGCAATCCTGGGGGCATCCTTTGCATTCCTGGGGGGCTCCGTGCCAATTGTTGGCACTCTCGTGATTTCTGGGGCCTCCTATCCTCTCCTAGGTGACTCCTTCTTCAAATTAGGGGCCTCCTCTCACGTCTTGGAGGCCTCCTCTCGTGTCTCGTCGGCCTCATTGCTCACTTTTTCCCTGTGCATTTCCGGATAGGGGCCTCCTCAAATTTCAGGGGGGCGGCGCCCCCTGTTTGACGGCAGGGGGGGCGACTGCCCCCCCTGCCCCCCCGGTGGCGACGCCCTTGTGGCCACCCATCAAGTATGGAGCCTTGATATGCTGCCTACCTACATGCATGATTTTGCACTTATCAAAATTAAATTTAATTTGCCATTTTTCGGACCACTTCACAAGCTCGTCTAAGTCTTTCTGCAGCAAGACCTGCTCATTGTGCCCTGTTATTGCCCTAAAGACCTTCAAATCATCTGCAAATTTCAAAACCTTACTGCTTAGGCCACTTTCAATGTTATTTACAAACATAATGAACAATAGTGGTCCTAGTACTGACACTTGGGGGACTCCACTAAGAACATTTTGCCATGATGATTTTGTACCATTTAGCATCACTCTCTGCTGTCTATCTGAAAGCCACAACCCTATCCATTTTAGGATGTTACCCACAATACCATGGGCCTGAAGCTGCATCATTAACCGTTTATGAGGTACCTTGTCAAAGGCCTTGCTAAAGTCAAGATATGCTACATCAACCTGATTTCCCTTCTCAAATTGTTCTGTAGAAAAATTAAAAAAGTCCAAGAGATTTGTGAGACACGATCGCCCTTTTCTAAACCCATGTTGAGTATCTTGAATCACTCTGTTTCCTTTCGTGTATGATATTCAAAGACAAGGATCAATTGCCCTCCCCCCACAGTAGGGGTCATTCAGGTAGGAGCACAGCAACATTTAAAAACGGAGCCACGTATGGTGCGGTACAGCAGATGCCATCACAACTGTAAACAACCCGCTTGTAAAGTGGAGATAATTTAATATTTTCGGGAACGTAAAGAAGGAATCGTAGCATCTGGAAATTATGTATTTCAATATTTATTCATAATACAGGTACTTCACAGCCATAAAATAAAACGTAAAAAGAAAAATATTCATCCGCAGGATATATACTACCACGTTCTCCCTAATATTGTATATTTGCTGGTAATCCAACGACAAATGTATGTTCTATCCGACAACTCCTACCTCCCGGCCATGGTGCCAAAGCGGCCAGATTGGCTAGTTGTTTCTGTGAATTGAGCGCTTTTTTTTCGAACAGTGCCACAATTTGAATATGTTGGTTAAGTTTAATATTGAATTGATTACTTCCTAGTTAAAACTTCTTGAACATTCCATATATACAGATAAAGTACACATATTTCAATGATATGCCCTTCATACTAGACGAAGTCATCGACATTGCATCCCGGTGCTTATTGGCCGTCGTGAAAAGGGCTAGTGTTAGGACAGAGCGAGGCGCCGGAGCGCAGGCTCAGTGTTCTGCTGGGTGTTCCGGGAGCCGAGTTCGAAGTTGACCTGGACGTGAGAAGCAAGATCCTAAGGTTCATCGGTACAACGAATTTTATGCAAAAAGTTAAGTGTTGTTCGCACAGACGACGGGCCGTAAGCCAGTCGAAATAATTTCGCACGTCAATGATGTCACGTCACGTTACGTCACGTCAATTCCACACGTCAATGATGTCGAGCCCTGCCGGAAGTGACGCGGGTTTTTCTAACGGATGTTTGTCATGTTAAAGACGCATGTTTAAATACGCATGTGAGTCATTGCTAAAGACGCCAAGCAGTAACGAAGGTGTGAGATACCCAACAGGTCGACAATTATGGGTAGAATTTCCGAAGCATATCACGTGGTACGTTCAAGCTTCTGCCCTATACTAGTCAACACGTGTTATTATATTCTCATCAGGCTGCCTGAATTATGTCGTTGTATTCCCACTGTATACCCATCATTATCCTGCCTGATGTCTTGCTTGATGTGTCTAATGATACCTTGCCTGACATCGTATCTGATGTGATGATGTCTGGCCTGATGTTGTGTCTGATGATGTCCAGTCTGATGATGTCTTGCCTGATATCGTGTATGATGTCGTGCCTGATGTGTCTGATGTCTTGCCTGATGTGTCTGATGATGTCTTGCCTGATGTGTCTGGTGATATCCTGCCTAGTGTCGTGTCTGACGATGTCTTGCCTGATGCGCCTGATGGTATTCTGCCTGATGTCCTGATGATGTGTTTCCTGATGTGTCTGGTGATATCCTGCCTAGTGTCGTGCCTGATGATGTCTTGCCTGATGTGCCTGATGGTGTCCTGCCTGATGTGTCTGATGATGTCATGCCCGATGTTGTGAGGTATAAGGATGAACTTGCCAAGAGCAATGTCTGTTGAAGGGGTGCACTCATTGTTTAACTATACCTTAGGTGGGCATAGATTTGAACAGGTAAAATAATGTTAGTGAAAACAGACCACACCCATGCATACAAGGACAATACTTTAGTCGGCAAATCTAAGTGAAGTATGAAATCTAAGAAAACACAATCTTGTGAACATGTTTTGTCATAATATATTTCAGCTGAGGGTTTGGTTTGTTGATCCTAACCTGGTCTCTAATAAGACAGCAGTCACCATGAAAACACTCAATAGCAAAAGGATGCCACACGAAGGACTGGTGGTTACCATCAGTGGTGTCGCCACGAAATTCTTCCAAGAGAGGCAATGTTGATAGGGGGTCTCCTGCTGAAAAATTCAGCTGAAAGTCCACCGAGTGTCCCCCCAGAAAAACGACATTTGGAAGAAACATCTGACGATGATTATCTTCCAAAAAAATTACAAATTCATGACGATACGTCATCCTCTGAATACGATGCTGATGTCGAACGTATATAAATCACACCAGACAAAACTAGTGCATTCGCAACTTTCGTGGAGGAACAAAATCTAGTGATGAGAGAAAGCGTAGAGAAACACAACCAAGCGATGAGGGAAAGTATGGATAAACAGAATGAGGAAATGGCAACGCAGATGAAATTACAGTTGGTGATGTTCAAAACGATGTTGGAATAGCCGATGATGATACTGAATGTGTACCTGTGAGTCACCTTAAGTAGTTATGACGTTGTACCCTCAGGCGCAATGACGCCACATTCGATGACGCGAGTAGCGTCATCTTTAATGGATTGCCATGTACTGGCATGTGGATATTAATGGGACGTTGTGACGTCACCTCAACAGATGTCTTGTGCGATACATTGTGAACTGCTAGAAAAATGTATTTTGTGGTTAAAATCCAACGCCTGACCTATACTTCCGTACCTGTGAACCGAGTACCGCATCTCTGTACCTGGAACCCGCGGACCTGGACTGGACCTCTGTACCTGGAACCTTAAATCCCCACTCAACCCCTACCGCCCGGTAAAGATGTCATCATGATCCGCTCTGGCACGAGGCCAGAGGTCACCAGAGCCGACAACCAGGCATGATTTGATGGTCTGGTCAGACTGCCGCAGGACGCCGATCGAGCCTCTAGCCGCCGCACCCCGACCCCCAACATGAACTTCGAAATCTCGCGAGTCCTCGCGGTCAGATTGGACTGCGATGGCGCCGCTGAATACCTCGTCGAGTGGGAAGGTTTCCCACCGTCGGAGGAAACCTGGAAACACGCGGGCTACATCCCTGAGGATCTTCTGCTCCGTGTAGCAGTCGCCGGAGAAGCGCTGCCCATCAATCGGTATGGGCCGCAAGGACGGCCTGGACCGCGGGTGATAAAACCGCCCACCTACCACCATCACAAGAAATCGTGTGCCACCTGCGGCCACCTCATGGAGCGACACACAGAAGGCCCCTCTGGAACGAGGCCTTCGGCTGCTACCTCGGTCAATGAGACCGAGGAACCGACTACCGAACCGACGCTGCCAAGCGCCGCTGAGGATGCCGCTGAGGAAGCGTGCGTCACTACTGAAATGACGCTGCCAAGCGTTACTGCTGAGGACACCACTGAGGATGCCGTCTCTGACGCCGCCGGCGCCTCCGCTGAGGCCGCCGCTGATGATGCGAGCGCCGCCACCGCCGCCGCCGAGCACAGGACAGGCGACACTGCTGACTTCGTGGAACATGAGCTGTCTGATGACTCACAGATCGCTGCTGCAGACGGGCAGTCACCGTACCTGACGCCCTCACGACTGCCCAGGCCTGATGATACGGCTGGTACAGCAGCAATATTCGAGAACATTCGGCGTAGTATGATCCTCTTCCATGAGTACTTAGAAGAGCGTCAGAATGAGTGGGCCAGTGAGTGCAACGAGTGAGAGTGCGGTGAATGCCGCACTTATGGTGTTGGTCAGTGGGCAGTGGTAACCCACATCCAACCCCGGATCCGGACTCAACTTTATATAGTGAAAATAACATGCGAGTGCCAGTGAGCGTCGCGACCTTCGTGTAACCAATGAATAGTGTATTATGTGTCGTGTGTTGGAAATGTTGTTTGTAAAACTAACATGGACTAGGCCATGGGTCCCTCAAAAACCCCTTAGACTAAAACGCGTAAGACATTAGGCTGACAATAGGAAAGTAGCTTAAAAGTGTTATGAATATCGTGAGTGTTTAATGTATCGTGTGATTGTGTTATGACCGTAATAATCGAGTGGGGTTTAGGATTCTCCTAGTGAGCGAAAATCCAAATCTTTAAAACCTTACGTTATGTTGTAACATTGTTAAACATAATAATACCATTTGGCTACCATCGTTCGAGAATACGCAGTTATATTACGTCGCGTGTCGCATGAATCATGCCACCATTGTTGACGGCCGGCCGGACGCGTCTTAATGCATGCTATGATTTACGGTCGATACCTGAGCCACCAACGCCGACCGCGATGAATGCTTGATATCAATGTCATGGGTTATGTTGGCGATCGGAGCCGTACAGCGACGACTCTGCATCCGGACTAGATATGTTAGGAATGCCACTGTCAACTTCAGGCAGGAAATGCTTATCTTTGTATTATGGGTTATGCCGGTACCCGAGCCGACGGCCGCTGACCAAACGGCGCCCTTGTATCCGGAGTAGATAAGGCCGACATTCCGGTTTACGCCCCATCTGGACCTATGGCGATCGTCGTGTGCGAAGCCACCAGACAGGGAGCGGGTAGTTGCTGGCCATTATATATATAGTCGGGAGTGACGGTCGAGGACTGAGCTAGGAGGGTCAGAGGAGATCGAGCGCTCTTTCACGCCGGACTGCTGTCCGAGATGCTGGCAGACGTGTCTAAATTAACTGTTAGTACTTATAAACTTTCGGCTGTACGGTTGCCTGCTACCCGTACGCTGGAGCGAGCTGTTCGAGTATAATTTTGCCGTTTCGTAAATCAATTCACATATAACGCAGTCACGCTGACCTTTGGAACCGAGTTGTCGTAACGCGAGTCTTCTAGACTATCCACGAGCCTACGCGACCGACTACTCTACAGTTGGTCCAAAACTGATCTACTCGCCGTGAAAGATATCAAGTCGTCCTTACCCAGTTAATTCCACGCAGCATTAATTCCAAAGGGTTAAAATGGCATAAAGTAATCATTAAGTGGCACCATATGACCTCGCTGCTACTGTGTGCTTGGGGCCCAATAATCAATCGAGGGTGTCCTGTTCTTGTTGGCAGGGGTGTCAAACCCCTAAAGTTCCGCTCTTGCCTGCAGGAATGCCGATCCCTGAAGTCCCTCTATTGTCTGCGTGGATGTGGAGCCAGCTTGTCTGCAGTGGTGTCGGACCTCTGAGGTCCCGCTCCTGTCTGCAGGGGTGTGGGGTCCGTCGTGAGTGTATGAGCTTATGTCGCGCACGGAGGTGGAGAGACAGAGATATTTGGACGCCGACCTAGATGAAGACGACTCGCGCAAAGTCGGCCGAGAGACTGCTCATCGACAGGTCGGTATATAAATCTCCCGCCTGTGGTGTGTGTGTGTGTGTGTGATCTACTGCACGCTTAGATAAGGCGAATCCGTGCCGGGATTTTCGGCCATGTACATTACAAGGTGACCAGATCCCTAATATCGCCCAAGGCCAAAGAGGTTGTATGCAGAAAATGCTGATGTTGCATATCTTTTCTTCTTCTTCTTTTTTTCGGGGGGGGGGGGGCAGCAGCAAGGTGTGCCGCTGTGCGAAATTCGGCTAACCATGCATTATAAATTAGTTAGGCTTGGACCTACTTTGGTGGTTTTTCCACTGCCGCGGATGAGGTGCCATCTGTCTCGGCTGTGACTGGCTGTTGGGTGACATACTGACCAGTCAGACGCTGCCGCTGATGGGATGTCACGTGCGCTGGCTGCGGCTGACCGGCAGTCGGCGCTGCCCAGACATCACTCACCTGGACGTCAGCTGCACGGACATCGGCGACGGCGCCTTCAGAAGGTGCGCATGTCTTCTCAGGCGTGTTCTCACCGTGCCGGCAGTCGCTCGTGAGCACGTTTGCAATGGAGTTGTGCCTGCGGGTTCCGGCGGGTGATTGCATGTTCCGTCGGGTTCGGATGTCGAGCGCGAACCTCCGATGTCGGTCCGTCGGCGATAGATGCTATGAATATTGGGGCGGTGAGTTATTCGGAGCGATCGTTAGCAATGGCAATGGTCATGCTGTATGCACTAGTCAACTTCGGCACAGTACGCCAAAGTTACGTACACACATGCTGTTTGTATGCTCTGCGCATTTTCTGTCGACGTTGCATTCGACATGCATGCCACATTTAGTTCGGATCCAAGAATAACAGCGTGTTGCAAAGAATATTTTAGCGCTGAGATATCACGGTAAGAACCGTAAAAGTATCACTTCCTTTGAACACTAAGCTGGGTATGTTCAGCATAGTGCGTTATTAGCCTGTTTTCGTACGTTAGTGTGATATCAGAAAATCTGATGAGCGCCGCGATGTTGAAGACGTGCTCCATCGCACTGTCCATCCTGGTGGTTCAGGTAGCTCTTTGTGGATTCACAATCCCTGTACCACAGTCGGCTTGGATAAATATGTGCGGCATCATCACCAGCCACCTATGGATTCACAATCCATGTGCCGCACCCTCACCAGCCCTCCCCCACATGGATTCACAATCCCTGGGCCGCAGTTGGCATGTATAATAGGCTGACCCCGAGGTACCGCTTTTTCGGAAAACCTTTGCTCCCCTGGTCTGTTATGATGTAATTTGGGGCGCTGAAAACGTTTTTGACATTTATTGTGCAATATTTTGATTTTTTATGGCTGGAGTCAAATATATTTTGCCGATTTTGCAAAGTTTCTCGACCTTCCCGTACATACGGCTTTACCATTGCGGTGTGAATGGACCGGTATTAAAGTGATTCTTACCAAGTATAAGGCACAGTTGGAAGGTTCTATTGACATCAAGCTCATCTCCGTATCCCTCTTATATAGCATAAAATTTTGGGTTTTTGTCGATTCAAAATGGGCTGGGAACCAATAGTTCCACTTTTCGCCGGTAGGCGGCGGTAATGTTTCTGTGCTTAAAATTGGGCCTGAAACGAAGCTACAAGTGCTAACACAACATGTTTACACGTATGGAAAGAAATGTATTAGGTGATCGATTTCCTAGGAAACTCAATTTTATAAAAGCAGGTGATCTATTGCCATAACTAACTAACATAGTAGGTATATTTGCCATTCATAGAGTTCATGAATGGACCAGGTCACCAGGGTCCTTCCCGCTCGACAGATCTACTCTGTTCGTAACTGCCCCATTTGCCCAATTGTGTCAATTCACTAACCTACTAGGTTTTTATCTGATCCTTACTATGTATGGTTTTATTTTTTACTATTTTGTCTGTATATTGCTTAAATCAGGTGCTTCAGTGGCAGGACCATCTCCGTAGATATTTTTCATGGGGCGGTTTTTAGCTTAAAAATTGGCCACATGCACTGCCGGGCCGCATAATCATAAAGTAGGTGATGTCTAAGTACAGCTGTGATGTAAGGATCGATGAAAATCACAGGCAACCGTACTGGGGTTCCTCTAAATTCTGAATTATCTCCACTGGCTTTTCCTCTCCAGACAATAACAGGAACCCAACCAGGTGAAAATCCACATCACGCAGGTCTCAACACCTCCATCCATGCCTACTTTCGTCGTTGAAATACCTGTCCAGACTCCGCCACTCAATTGTATGCGCTAATTTTATTATGTTGCATTTTACGCTGCTTCATTCTAAATCCTGTGTCCTGGTGTAAAGACAAACCTTTCTATTTGCAGATACTGAATTCATTATCCTGATTGATCCGATCACCATCATACTTTTCCTATCATGGACGAAGTTGAGTTCCGAAGGAGACTTCGTCAGCCTGATCCTGAGCTGGAATTAAAACCATGTAATCTCCCTCATAACCTCTTACCGAAAAAAGGCGAGGTTCTTGGCCGAATTTTGAAGATACGGCTAGAAATCATGAAGGAAAGAAAGGTAGAAGAACGACATGTTTCCATCGATTCATGCATACGGATAGCAGCCGGCGAAGTGGCGGAACTGTGGGAAAGGGCAACTGTCCCTGCTAAGCGCCGTGACAAGATAATAGCACTGATATCTGCGATGTGGGATCAGAAATTATACATGAGGAAAAATAAACTAACGAATAGCACGTGCTCGGAAAACAAGCGGATCGACCTTTCTGCGCTATTCGATGTCTCGAAGCCTAGTCAACCAGCTGAACTCGCCGCGGACCGAGCGTTCTTCGATGACCAGAGGGGTCCGAGACGCCGGATGATCGGGGGTCTTGATCAGGAAACGACTCAGCGCTGGCAAAGACGAGCGGAGAGGAAGACAGCGGCTGCTGCTAGGGCACAACAGACCTCAACGCCTAGTTAGTGGTTCTCTTTCTTGCTGAGTGTTTTGCGTTAAACAACCATAGTATGCTATGATAAACGAATATTGACTAACATTACGAGAATACATACTCTCATATTTCTGTGGGTGCATGCAGGCCATAATGGTCCGGGCGCCCTAAACACTACCTGATGATGATGGTTATTATATTTCTGATTGGCTTATTTGTGATCAGTTTTGAATGGCCAACACCTTGCTACACTTCCTTGCATATAAAAATCAAATCCCCAAACAAAATCACATAATACAGAACATTATGGTGGTTCCGCAGGCATGAACCACGGGAGCAGCGGGATCAGTCAAGGCGTGGACGACACGTGCGCCGTCGCTGGTACCAGCGGTATCAGCCTCGAACGACCAGTGCGCTTAACCAGGCGCCTCGCTCCTATTATGGAGCAACAAACCGACGACAGTGAGACGAGCTCAGACGACGAATCGTCCACACTTCTCGCATCCATTGTCCAGCACCAAACCGACGACACAACACTGACGAACACTGACACTGACGAGACGAGCACTGGCAGCGACCCCGCGGAGAAGCCGCGCGTCGGGTTGTTTCCGTTCCGCGACGCTTCACCATCGCCACAGCGGGCCGAATCGTCAACCCTTCCCACCGTTGTCGACCGCAAGGCAGGAGCCGACATGAAGGCAGCCCGACCCAGGGAGCCAGACAGCGACTATGTACCCTCACGGCGACAGCGTCATAACATACGCAAAGCTTTACCGACACCCCCACCCGTGGATCTGACTGGTGAGGCTGAGGCACTCGATAGCGGTGGTGTGGGTGCGCGGAATGCATCAAAAATTTTGACCCAGTACAGTATTGCTCTGCATGGAACTTCCAGCGACAACGTCATCGTTAAAAAACGAATCCAAACTGCCTTGGCTAAGAGCCGACGAGAGAAGCTGACGAACGTAGCGGCGGGCACAGAGGACTGTACCGCAGTTTTCTGCGACGGGCGCGATGACAAGCCACGAGCCGCTGGAAGTGCAAAGGTCCACAATGTGAGTGTCAACCTCCAACCTGGTGATGTGTACCTCGGCCATTTTTCGTGTGAAGATGGTCACACCGGAAAACAAGTGGCAGCTGAATTGAAGAAGTTTCTTGTGGCTCGTGGTATCGATTTGGACAAGCTGAAGTTTGTTGGAGGCGACGGAACTGCGCAAGTAACCGGCTGGCGCAATGGATGGATGGCTGACTTTGAGACCCTGCTCGGCCGGCCACTCGGACGGATAGTGTGCCTCTGTCACCAGGCTGAGCTACCGTACCGGGCTCTCTTCCACTGGATCGATGGACGGACCACTGGACCAACGACCTTCAGCGGCCCAATCGGTAAAAGTATCGCAGGAGAAGTTCATTCCCTCGATGTCGTGAATTTCCCCGTCATCGACTGCGCAGACTTCCCAGAAATACCACCTGAAACGGAGAAATCTTTGAGCACCGACCAGCAAGCTGCTCTATCGATGTGCCAGGGCTGTCGTCAGTGGAAACGCCGCGGATGTGGCGGCTCGGCGTCATGGCAAGCTTTGCATGGCGAGATGGTACACGGCACAAAGCCGGCTACTGCGCTTCTAGTAGATGGGTCGAAGTATCGGTGTTTCTATCCAGCAGTCCTTGTCACTGGGATATAGCACCGGCGCAACGGCAGGCGTGGCCAAGGCGCAATATCAATGTATGCATTATCGCCGAGTCGTAATATCAATGTATGCATTATCGCCGGGTCGTAATATCAATGTATGCATTATCGCCGGGTCGCAATATCAATGCATGCATTATCGCCGGGTCGCAATATCAATGTATGCATTATCGCCGGGTCGTAATATCAATGTATGCATTATCGCCGGGTCGTAATATCAATGTATGCATTATCGCCGGGTCGTAATATCAATGTATGCATTATCGCCGGGTCGTAATATCAATGTATGCATTATCGCCGGGTCGTAATATCAATGTATGCATTATCGCCGGGTCGTAATATCAATGTATGCATTATCGTCGGGTCGCAATATCAATGCATGCATTATCGCCGGGTCGTAATATCAATGTATGCATTATCGCCGGGTCGCAATATCAATGTATGCATTATCGCCGGGTCGTAATATCAATGTATGCATTATCGCCGGGTCGTAATATCAATGTATGCATTATCGCCGGGTCGCAATATCAATGCATGCATTATCGCCGGGTCGCAATATCAATGTATGCATTATCGCCGGGTCGTAATATCAATGTTTGCATTATCGCCGGGTCGTAATATCAATGTATGCATTATCGCCGGGTCGTAATATCAATGTATGTATTATCGCCGGGTCGTAATATCAATGTATGCATAATCGCCGGGTCGTAATATCAATGTATGCATTATCGCCGGGTCGTAATATCAATGCGATAACCGCCACGGCCGGCTCACCATGCTGCTGGCCGACTCGACGACCCGGGCCGTCAAGAGTCCGAAGTCGGTTTGAAATGGGTCGATGGGCCCGAGACCGCAGATAGTGGAGTATAGATGAGGAGTGTCCTAAGCTGATAAAGAGGGTTCCTGAACCGACCCCGGGCCGGACGTGCAGAGCCACTGTATCGGCATTGGCCCACGCTGATGGAGAGGGCCTCAGAGCTGACAGCGGGTCTCAGGCCGATAAAGAGCTCCCGAGCTACGGGGACGATAAGGACCGAAGCGGAGGGTTCCCGGTGCTACGTAAACATCCTCTAAGCTCATGGAGAGGTCCAGTGTTAACACGGCGGTGATATTCCCTGGGGGTGAAGAGGCATCCGCCTCCATGGCGAGTCCGATAGGCCCCCCAGGCGACCGCCCTCAGGGACAGAGATATACCCGAGGAAAAAGTAAAACGCATCGAACAGCTTGCGTGAAAATGGCACTTGAGACATCAAAGCGTCCACCCTGGGGGCTGGCAAGTGCCGTGAAGACAAGAGAGGACCCCACCCGAAAGCTGGAATGCCAATGGCAGCTGACGCGAGCAGTATCAGCTGGAATGTGACCCTAACAGCTGAGGAATAAGCAGGGCGCCTGAGGACCAGAGAGGGCTGGTATGCTCTTAGGGTTTGACAGGGTCCTTAAGGGATGAACGGGAGCTGAAGAGGACTAGTGAGGGCCCACCTCAGATTTGAAATGCCACCGAGATGGGAGCTAGACAGGACTATTAAGGACTGTGATGGGCCCCTAAAGGCAGAAGAGGGCCATGAGGGATGCAGAGGATCTCGTGAGGGTCAGAGGACTGGACTGGGATTCTTCTGAGGTTGAGAGCGGCCCCTGATAGATCAACAAGGCCCCCTGCGAGATTACAAATCCCTGTTGGCTGGCGATTGATGTGAGGAATATCGATGCCAAGCCCCTGATGTAAGATGTTCTAGAAACCACAAGAGCTGTCGATAACTAGGAAGAGCCCCAAAGAGCTTGAGCGGGATCTTGAGGGTTAACGTAACCCCCTGATAGCTAAGGAGTCTCTAGGGCTAAAAATGGTTATGAGGAATACTGGGAGTCAACCTCAGAGCTTGAAAACCCTTGAAGCTAGAAAGACTGTCCAGGACTGGGGAGAGCCCCTAACAGCTGGAGAGGGCCACTGACGACTGAAAATGGTCACTAAGTGCTAGCGAGGACTGTGCTAGGATACCCAGTACAGGATGGGGGAGAGCCAGTTTCAGAGCTATAATTGCTAGCCCGCAAGGCTGTCGAAAACTGTGGATGTCCCCTGAGAGCTAGAGCGATTCGGACTGTGATGCTCCTGAGGCTTGGGAGGAACGCTGAGGGATGAACAGAGCCACTTAAGCTAAGGAGTTCCGAGAGCTTGCGATGTTTACTAGAAATAGTGACATGTTTCTTCACTGAATTATCCTGAAAGCTAGACATGTTTGTGCAGGACTGGGATTGTCCCATGCAAGCTGGAGGAGGATCTTGACGGATGAATAGGTCTCCTGAGAGCCAGAGGACTGGACTGGGTCGCTCCTGAGCTTTGTGATGGGCGCCTGAGGGATCGGGGCTCCCTGAGAGCTAAGAGAGTCATTGACAACTGGCGAGGTGTGCGATGAGTACCGAGGACCAGCCCCGGAGATAAGATACGCTTGGGAGCCATGAATGTTGCCGAGGACTGTGAAGATCGCCACCGCCACCTCAGCGGCGGCGGCCGCCCAAACGGCCACAGCCGTCCTAGCGGTAATGACCGCCAAAGCGGGCACAACTGTCCCAGTGGCCTGACCACAGCTGCTCCAGCGATGGCGAAATAGACAGCCCAGCTATAGCTGTGACAACGGTCGCTCCAGCGGCGCATGTTGTTGCGCCTTTGACCGGGGTGACACCTGTTAAGCAAAGGGAAATACAATTATTTGTGCTGATGAATATCTCGAGAAAAAAACGTCACGCTGTGGACATCTCGCTTCCAAAAAAAACACTTAACGGATCCTTGGTAGATCGGCCAAGCTGCCCTTTCGGGAACGTCGGCAAAGCCAAATGCAAAATGTCTTCTCGATTCTGAATGATAGCAGCGGGTACAACTGGCTTTGGCTTGCCTACATCTGTAATTATTTCTTAATCACATACGCCAGTGACATGTTCAAGTATTAAAACATGGGTTGGACATATTGCGACGTGCGTAGTGCATACCAGCGACTGAATGCCTCAGCCTGAATGAAGGCAGAATTGATTCCCCGACGACACAAACTTACTCGCAGCGTCATTGCCGTTACATCCTCTTCGCGTCGCAATGCTCAAGTATTTGGCTTCACGCACGATAACAGGTGATAACCCAAAGGTGCCTGAAACGTCTGGCCACACGAAACCGGTTTATTGTTTTGACAGACGCAAGCCTTGTCAGAACGTTCGTGTCGGAAATAGAAAATGTTCACCAGAAGTGACTAACGATGGCAGGTTGCTGGGCGTTTCTCTTCAGTAATTCCTTGCTGTCCCAGCAGCTTCGACTAATTTTTATCGGTGTTCTGTAAATAGCGAATGGGACGTGGGAGTCAGCACGGAAACCACGGCGCCACCAAGTCCATCATTTGGACGGTGGATCCACCCTTCATGGCTTGCATCTGTATGACTGGCACCTCTGTGCCCTTTCCACGAACATAAAAACACGCCTAGTGATGGTCGCCTGGATATATTGCTGACTTCCGCATTTACGTCCAGGCACTGGGCTACTCTTGGAACATATGGCACCACGACTCACTTTACACATCGCTCGACAGATAAAAAAACAGCCATACGGCAGCAGTAAGACACCTGCGGGAATGCAGTCGCTGGGGAAACGACACATCATGGTTTACTAAACACAGCTCCTCCCGAGGCCTGGCCTGCCCACCACGTGCTCACAGCACCTGTGAATATAAGGCACCAGTGCGGGTATCTATACCCGAGGTGACGTGGTCCCGCCGGTGACGTCTCCGACGTCAGTGGCGACATCTACGGTGCACGGCCACCAGCAGCCGGAGACGTCCCACAGAGCCTCGACTAGCCCAACTCTGCCACCATCTCTGACGATCTTATGTCCTGAACACCGCTGCAGTGCACTCGTCGGAGACGCAGCAGACCGGTCCCCACGCCGCAGCAGGTCGGCGTTAGGGTCCCCACGCCGCAGCAGGTCGGCGTTAGGGTCCCCACGTCGCAGCAGGTCGGCGTTAGGGTTCCCACGCCGCAGCAGGTCGGCGTTAGGGTCCCCACGCCGCAGCAGGTCGGCGTTAGGGTCCGCGCACCACAGCAGGTCGGCGTTAGGGTCCCCACGCCGCAGCAGGTCGGCGTTAGGGTTCCCACGCCGCAGCAGGTCGGCGTTAGGGTCCCCACGCCGCAGCAGGTCGGCGTTAGGGTCCCCACGCCGCAGCAGGTCGGCGTTAGGGTCCGCGCGCCACAGCAGGTCGGCGTCCGGCGCGGCGGCGTCGCAAGAGCGCCGACGCCACCGCCGCACTGTTCGCCCGCCGGCGGCAGGTCGTCTATGTGGCCAGAGCCACCGGTCGGCTCGCTGACAGACCCCAGCTGCAATCTGCGTCGCGTGACGTCCAACCTTGTTAGTCTACTCAGACGTATTTCCTCACGACACCACGTGTTGGCAGAGTGGATCTTCGTGATGTGTCGGGACATCACGAATTTCCTCAGCAGAGGCACTGAGCACGTAATTGACTTAGCTGGACCATTGACCGCCGTTCACACTTCAGCTCCAGGCCTTCCCAGCACAAGCGCTCTACCAGCTGACTGATGAGTGAAACACAACTCCCTGGAACTCGGAGTCATAGGGGCGTTACGAGGAATATAAAACCTAGATCATTCAACGGCGTTACCAGAATCGTAGCCACGCCCTTGGCACAGTAGCAACGCCCCTCAACATTCCACATACCGGTTCCGGATACCATCCCCGTCTTACAAAAGCAAACTCAAACCAACAAACACGAGCACCTCATCCAGTCACCATTTTCCCGATCGCTCGGCCAAAATCGTCCAATGCAGTTGACCCTCTAGTCACAGCCTATGTACTTGTACCTTCTACAGCCCTCTCTCACCACTGCACGGTATCTTGCCGCTCGGCTTCCTTCAACACCCCGCCACTCCACTTGCTTCTGTCGCTTGGCTCACAGCTGCCACCGGCCTGCCCCATCAATCCTCATCACCCTCCTCGTCATCATCATCAAACAGCTTCTGGGCCTTGTGCAGGTGCTCCTTGGTGTTGATGTGTGCCCAGAGCTTGACCGGAGTGGGGGTGGTGACCTCGCAGAGGGGGCAGTGGTGTGGCTCGTCAATGTCCACGTTGCGCGCCACGGTGAAGAGCTCCACCACCCGCTGCCGCAGGTCGGCCTTCTCGGCCGCCTGCACCGAGCTCACGCCGCAGATGAGGAACGGCTCCAGCCGGTCGTCCATGCCGCCCTCGAGCCGGACCTGCGACACACAGGCGGCCGCACCGCTCCGTCAAAATGGTGCGCGGACGCCGGCAAACGTGCACTGAACACTCCATATGGTTAAAATACACTGAGCCATGGGATTAATTGATTATTTGGGTTCTGGGGCGCGTCGACTACACTGCCATTTTTTGGCACTTGCTGGACCACCTCAACAACAGAGGGCCAGCATACTCACACAATTTTAGTTGAAGTTGAACTAACCCTTCGGCGTACGGAATTAAATGACAGAATTAGCAGTTTTAATGATGACGTATTATTAGTTGTATCCAACCAATTATTGGCTGTGCTCGAGGGATACCAAAAACAAACAAACGGTGACACCCACACACAATGCACATAGATGTGTCAGTGTTGCCGACAGCTCACCTGCAGTCACCAGACGGCCGGACCAGTAGGGGTGGTGGCGGGCCAACCAGTCCACCAGACAGCTCACCTGCAGTCACCAGGCGGCCGGACCAGTAGGGGTGGTGGCGGGCCAACCAGTCCACCAGACAGCTCACCTGCAGTCACCAGGCGGCCGGAACAGTAGGGGTGGTGGCGGGCCCACCAGTCCACCAGACAGCTCACCTGCAGTCACCAGACGGCCGGACCAGTAGGGGGGGGGGGGGGCAAACAAGCCACCAAAGAGGGGACAGCTCACCTGCAGTCACCAGGGGCCGGAACAGTAGGGGTGGTGGCGGGCCCACCCGTCCACCAGACAGCTCACCTGCAGTCACCAGACGGCCGGACCAGTAGGGGTGGTGGCGGGCCAACCAGTCCACCAGACAGCTCACCTGCAGTCACCAGGCGGCCGGACTCCGCCACCAGTAGGGGTGGTGGCGGGCCCACCCGTCCACCAGACAGCTCACCTGCAGCCGCTCGGAGGCCGGCAGCCGGCCCCAGCGGTACGGCGCGCGCGCCTGGCGGCGCCGGCTGTCGAGCGGCGCGCGCCGGCGGCCGAGCAGAGCCAGCAGCCGGCGGCGGCGGCGCACCTGCTGCTCCAGCGACGAGCGGTCAGACTCGCGCAGCCGGTGCGGCTCGGCCGCGTCCACCTCCACCGGGCCGTACAGCATCCAGAACGAGGCGCGCAACACGTTCACCTGCGGTCGGACCGACCGTCAGGGCGTGCGGTGCGGCGCGGCACGCCCCCCCCCCCCCCACACACACACATGTTGATAGATGGCACAGCAACCCGGGCGCAGACTGGTGGCCTGCATACGTAAAGAGTGTAATCTTCCCAACATCCTGGTGGGTGCGTACTGGGTGCTTCGCCATCACCGACCACTTTTGGGACAAATAATGATGTTGAGTGCTGGTGAGGGGAGTGCTCCACATATTTCTTCCACATTCTGTACGCGCACAAATACGTTGGTAGATGCAGACGTTTAGCTTGTGGGTCCATGTGCACCCACAAAGGGATATACAGCTATGACCCTACGCAAGGGTGATGACATGACAGATGGACAGCATGGTCGGTCACATGAGGGGACTAGACGGGACAATAATAAACCGAGGGAGATGATCGCCTCAACTAGTTGGATTCACTTGACAACACCTATGCCGGATAATGAGCTTGGGGTAACTTCATGGCTAATTGCAGGAAGACAAGGACAGCAGAGAAAGTCGAGGGATGAGGCTAACAGTAAACGACATCCTTAACACCGGATAACTAAGAACCTGTAAATTGGTGCCACTATCACGATGTTTATCCATGGGAGAGACACCTACTCATGACGAAAATGTTCCCCGTGAACTGTCGGTCCGAAAACAAACCCACCAACAGTGAATTTTTCCCTAGAGCCTCTTTTGAGCCTCGGCGAAGGCGTGGAGAGCATCCCAAAGTTATTTCCAGCTTGTTTACAGAACAGCTCGTGAGCAGAGATGGTGGGGCGCGTTGAAATGCTCAGCACATTTTCTGATGTTAATCACATCTGACGTCAGAACTGCGTAAAAACCAGCTAGTAAAAACTAACCCCCCCCCCGACGATTTACGGTCAGTGATCTAAGCCATATTAGAGGGGAAAATAGAAGGACTGCATAATGTTTCATGGCGAGTACTGATTTCATTGCTAATTTGAGGATGACCTGCGGTTGAGCCTCAAATAATGCGAAGTAGCCACAAGTCGTATATTTGAATTCCTCGGAAAACTCGAGATCACGGCCGTGGACTGTAGTCAATTTTGGGACATACTTAATCAATTTTATTTTACGTCAATGCTGATGAATTTTCAAGGAGTACTGAAGCCGAAATATTGTCAGTGGCTAACAAGATCAGACCAAAAAACGTATGGCTTGGCGACCAGCTATCCCCTAGGCGATTATACTGAGTCTGAAACAGATGCCTTCCTAAATTCGCCTCGCCAAAACCAGCTTGTTTTGGTAAGAAACAAAAATTTGAAGTGCTATGAGGTAAAGAAATGGTGATGAAATCTGAATCACATGCTTCGAGATAAAAACACCCGAAATCAAAAGCGTCCACTGGGTCAAAAAAGATACACGGTTTAATCGGGGCTAATTACATTTGGCAACCGTTACGGTATATGGCATGGTCTTCTAGCGGCATTGTGATGGATTGCGCGCGGTAGTTGCACTCCTCAGTACTGGTTGATGATTCCAGCCGCCGAGCCGCCTCTCTACACATAAAGTGGTGATGACGGGGGCTCACAGACCGCTCTACCGCCTCACGCACGATCCATCTGACGGTGGGCCAGGAAAAGGCATTCCATTTGGTGTGTACGAATGCTTCGTGTGGTGCATAGAAAGCGGTGAGTGACAGCACTAAGTGGACGAGGTCAGAAAGGCCGTCTTCGCTACCCGTCCAGCGCATCCACATTGACACTCATCTCAGGCTGCTGTTCAGGCACCAGATCCGCACGCCAAATCGTCTGGAGAGTCCTGGCGTTTACGAACCGGTAAACTCAGGTGGCCAGCCCGCACACAACAGACTAGGTTTCATTATACACTCAGTTCATCATGTCGACCACACACTGGGCTTGGCATGCCTGACTGTTCGTTCGCGGGTTAAGTTTAAGATCGCTTAAGGGGGACGAGTAGTTTGGGGGTAAGTTCCCCGTCTCACAATCGAAAGATTGTGGGTTCAAGTCTCACCTGTCGCTACTATTCGCCCGCGACCAATCGGCGTGAGAGATTGGCGACGCAGCATGACTCAACGGTCCACGTGTCGTAAAACCAATAACCACCAAGATCGCTTAAGGGCCAAGGGCATGCCCGACTGACATTCCGACCATCACACGAACTCCTATATCACCAATGAATCTGTCCGGGGGCGGAGGCATACAATTGCCCACAACCGGAGGTGGACTTCTTGCTTTGAGCTCATGCAGTTGGGCAGATACTGTGTAGGTTATCAATTCTGCCGTCCCAAGAATAAAAAAACGTATGCCCCAGTTTGGGTCAGTGCAACTTGAGTCTCCCTACTTCTAATCGATTCGAATCCATATAGGTGATAATCACAGCATTTCTTATTTGAATTGCACCTGCCTGCACTACAACTGCCTGCGGGCACAGAGGCGTAAGTTGCAATGAATGCACAAGGCACTTGCGCTTTTCATCCTTGGAGCGGTATAATTGTCAAACATTCTTTTTTTCATCCAATTACAAAACCATTGATATCGGAGATAACAAATATTGCGTATTTTCGGCAAGGAAAAATGTCTGTTATATGTTCAAGAATGAACATAAAAACACAATATAAAAGGATAGAGGTTAAATAACATTAAATGGAACATATAAAACTCCATACTATTACACTGACCTTCCTTAGATACCCACCTAATTTGCTATATTTTTCGGACATAACACAAGCAAGACAAACAAAGAATAAAACAATACAATAAGAATAAAATACATAGTCGAATATTTATTCCATAAACCACAAACATACAGTTACGGTCTGCTACTGGAGTGAACAATAGGATAACAGGGCCCACAGATTGGGTTCGGGATGATTTTCAAGAATGTTGTGATGATTTTCTAGACAGGGCAATAAGGTTGGGACATTTTCCGGACAAGCAGCACTCCGCTGTCACCCGCCGAGACACGGCGGCCGGAAATGATCCCGAGAACATGACAATCTTGGCGCAAAAGGCACGACGGGGCCGTGTTTTTCGCGGCCTTGGCGCGGCGCCACTCACGTCCACCAGATCGTTGGTGGTGATGGCCACGTCGAACGCCAGCTCGACGTCGTGGTCGGGGTAGATGGCCTGGTTGGTACCCGGGTCGCCACCCAGGCCACACAGGGCGCCCGAGATGGTCGCCTGCTCAGAATCCAGCCGCAGTTCTATCACCGGCGCGAACAGCAGCACCACCAATGCCGGCAGGCCTGGCACGTTCGGCATCAGCGTGGTGGCCTGCGCGCGGATCCGTGACCCGTCACCGGTCGGTGTCACCTGAGGGGATGGAGGTCAGATGTCAAGCCAGGGCGTGGATCCGTGACCCGTCGACGGTCGGTGTCACCTGAGGGGATGCAGGTCAGAGGTCAGGCAGGAGCCGGATCCGTGACCGGTCGACGGTTGGTGTCATCCGAGACGATGGGGGGAGGTCAGAGGTCAGGCCAGAGCGTGGATCCGTGACCCGTTGCCGGTCAGTGTCACCTGAGACGATGGGGAGGTTAGGCCAGAGTGCGGTTTCATGATCCGTCGCTGGTTGGTGTCACCCTCAGGCGATGGAGGATATTAGAGGTCAGATCTGAGCACAGATCCGCCACCCGTCGCCAGCTGATGTTGCCTGAAGCATGGGGATGCCACACGTCACACCTGGGGACAGACCCGCCACCACCTAAGAGGAGGAAGGCGAGGTCTGTGGATACGGGATCCGTGTCCGCTGTCACCTGAGGACGGGAGCTGACACATCTCGGCACGAGAACAGCACCGACCGCAGTCGCGTGGTGAGGACAACTGAAACGGCTGAAACGGCTGAAACAACTGAAACGGCTGAAACGGCTGAAACGGCTGAAACGGCTGAAACAACTGAAACGGCTGAAACGGCTGAAACGGCTGAAACGGCTGCATACTGGGTGTTCTGATCTACCAGTCACAAAGCATAAAACAAAACATCATACGCAAGTGCATCACCTCCGAATAAAAACGAGGTGTACCAAACAACTGACCCAAAAATAGATCAACTAAATAGTTTAGCTTAGACTGATTGTGCTCGTTTTTGTCATCTCCTCAACGGGCGAGTATATCAATCTTAGATGAAGTCACATCAATAAACCATATGACTAACAAAATATCAGAGTTGAGCCTATGGATACCGAGGCAATACAAGTAGACCCACACACGTACACATCAGCATAACACAAATACCGTTAAATGGCATGTTAGGTAGATGAAGCAAGAGCTGAGCCACGCATGTAGAACACAACCGCAAAGAGAAAGAACATTATCTTGATAGTGAGTTAGATATCTTGGCTTTAGGGCGCTTCGACCAGAGTTGATCATTCGCGCCAAAGCATAATCTTGCTAGATAAAAGAAAAAGTCGAACACGTATGAGGGACTAGGATGATTAAGGGCATGTACCATAACATCTATTTAACGGTAGATCACTCTCATGCCACACATTCGCTTCCATGCTACTTTACATAAATATGCTGCACAATGTTCGGAAGGCATTGCAATCTATTCCGTGCTAATGCTGGCGTAGGGTACATGGTACGGTGGCAGCGGTGGGTTGATGCTTCAGGGAGGGCCGACTATATGTCGTTTTCAGCCCAGCATGGCACATGACATAAAGGTCTTGTTCGCAGCAAGAAAGACGGAGTCGCCGGAGGGAAGCACTCAACGAAGGAGGATGAGTCAATCTTGTTGATATGGCTGTCTCGAAGAAACACAGGACCCTGCTGCAGCCATCTAGATGTCAAAGATCCTATTTGAAAAAGCTGAACAAGAATGCTGTAGTCCAGCGAAAGGCTCGGAGACAATGCTCTCCAGTCTTTTCAAACTGGAAGATTACACACCGAAGTTGGGGAGCTCCATCCGGGACCACTACTAGACAGCTGATCAGCGACACAGGCAGCTTATCTCAGTCTACAAATAGTCGGCTTGCAGTTGCAATGGGCAATTGCGCCGCGAAATAGCTCATCAGGTCCGCGACCCAGAGCGTGCACCCATATACAACGGAGGAACAACGGAAGCCAGCGAAGTTCGTAAACACATCCTGAACCGACACCCAATATCTGGTGGTGGTTATTGGTTTTTACGACACGTCAACCGTTGAGTCGTGTAGCGTCACCAATCTCTCGCGCCGATTGGTCGCAGGCGAAGAGCAGCGACAGGTGAGACTCGAACCCACAACATTTAGATTGTGAGCCGGGAAACTTGCCCCTAGGCTACTCGTCCTCCTACACCAAATATCTGGAACTCGAGACTTCAGGACGTCGCATTGCATTACCGCAAATCACAACCCAGCGGTAGGCGCCTGCTCCGCGTTTACACTCCGCCACCAATCGATGAGCCGTCCACTCGCCGCCTGACCGCCACCCTCTCCCACCTTCCCGTCGGGACGACGCCACGACTCATCGATGAGCCGTCCACTCGCCGCCTGACCGCCACCCTCTCCCACCTTCCCGTCGGGACGACGCCGACTCATCGATGAGCCGTCCACTCGCCGCCTGACCGCCACCTCTCCACCTTCCCGTCGGGACGACGCCGACTCATCGATGAGCCGTCCACTCGCCGCCTGACCGCCACCCTCTCCCACCTTCCCGTCGGGACGACGCCACGACTCAACAGTCGATGAGCCGTCCACTCGCCGCCTGACCGCCACCCTCTCCCACCTTCCCGTCGGGACGACGCCACGACTCATCGATGAGCCGTCCACTCGCCGCCTGACCGCCACCCTCTCCCACCTTCCCGTCGGGACGACGCCACGACTCAACAGTCGATGAGCCGTCCACTCGCCGCCTGACCGCCACCCTCTCCCACCTTCCCGTCGGGACGACGCCCGACTCATCGATGAGCCGTCCACTCGCCGCCTGACCGCCACCCTCTCCCACCTTCCCGTCGGGACGACGCCACGACTCATCGATGAGCCGTCCACTCGCCGCCTGACCGCCACCCTCTCCCACCTTCCCGTCGGGACGACGCCACGACTCAAGAGCGACACCTCAAGTTTCGTCACGAAGCATCCAACGACTGGGCCATATAACGTCGGCAACTGATCTCGAGTGGACCGGACAACCTCGCCGCTTGTGGCACTCAAACCCACGATCTGACAATCAAAATCCCAGCGGGCCGCCGACCGAGTGAGCGCGGCCACACGACCCACCTGCGCCGCCACCAGCAGGCGGTCGAACGGGTTGTGCGGCTCGGTGTCGAGCAGCACGCTGTTGCACGACTCGGTGTCGACGAAGGCGGGCCGGGTGTGCAGTGAGCGCGGCACGCCGTGCAGAGTCAGCAGCAGCGGCGAGTCGGGACCGCGCAGCTGCTGGCGCACGCAGCCGCCCTCCTGCCGCTTCAGCCAGCCCGTCAGCTCCGGGTCGTCCGTCAGCCGGCGCTCCTGCCAGTCCTCCTGCGTGCCGTCCGAGGTGTACCTGAACGGGAGAAGGGCAGACGACGGGGGTCGGTTACTGCTCCTGCCAGTCCTGCTGCGTGCCGTCCGAGCTGTACCTGAACGGGAGAGAGGCAGACGACGGGGGTCGGTTACCGCTCCTGCCAGTCCTGCTGCGTGCCGTCCGAGCTGTACCTGAACGGGAGAGAGGCAGACGACGGGGGTCGGTTACTGCTCCTGCCAGTCCTGCTGCGTGCCGTCCGAGCTGTACCTGAACGGGAGAGAGGCAGACGACGGGGGTCGGTTACTGCTCCTGCCAGTCCTGCTGCGTGCCGTCCGAGCTGTACCTGAACGGGAGAAGGGCAGACGACGGGGGTCGGTTACTGCTCCTGCCAGTCCTCCTGCGTGCCGTCCGAGCTGTACCTGAACGGGAGAGAGGCAGACGACGGGGGTCGGTTACTGCTCCTGCCAGTCCTGCTGCGTGCCGTCCGAGCTGTACCTGAACGGGAGAAGGGCAGACGACGAGGGTCAGTTACTGCTCCTGCCAGTCCTCCTGCGTGCCGTCCGAGCTGTACCTGAACTGGAGAGAGGCAGACGACGGGGGTCGGTTACTGCTCCTGCCAGTCCTCCTGCGTGCCGTCCGAGCTGTACCTGAACGGGAGAGAGGCAGACGACGGGGGTCGGTTACCGCTCCTGCCAGAGGGCGGCGAGGGCAGTCAGAGCGTGCGGGCCAGTGCCCGTCACTGCTTTCCGTCAGTATTGCACCTGTCGGAGGAGAGATGGGGTGAATCGCCGTTCCTGTCACTCCTGGGTCTCGTTCGCGCTCGATCTACCAGAGGGCACAGGTGAAGGGTTAGCCGTTTCTATTTGCTGCCAGGGGTGATGGGATTAACTAGCTCCCGCCGCTCCCGCTGGACTTCGCTCGCGCTATGCCTGTCGGAGGAGAGGGAGATCAACGGCCGCACCCGCTCCTGCTGCACGGGGAGCGGGATCAGATGTGGACTGTACCTTCCAGTCCAGCAGGGAGGGAGGCAGTGGCGCGCCACACCCCTTGGCAGTGCCGCGGCACAACACAGCGGCGACAATCCGTTCTGCACGCTCGCTAGCATTGGCCGCGACGAACAATGCACATGGTGGCCTGTGTGAAGCACAACCGATGACGTAGTTGTAAGCCCGTGAGCGAAGGTGGCTGAATGCCGACAGATCGTTGAAGCAAGAAAAAAGATGAAAGCGGACAGGTCGCTGCATAGTTCATGAGTAGATGGATGCAAGTGGCTAGGATGATTATTGGGGTTTTAGGGTGCGTCATGAAAGTGGCTAAACCGACAGAGTAAACGAGTGTCGAAGGAGAGAGTGCCGGACCGACCGGATGCCGTCGCATAACCGTCCGGCCGCGCCCACCAGCACGCGGCGCCGGTTTACACTGACCCAAGCTCGCGCTCGGCGTGATTCTGGCGCGAGAAGTGGCCCTCAATGGCGAACTCGGCTAGTGCGTCACTCATCAGCATCTTGTTGACGCTGCACGTGACATCCACGTGGCTCTGGTTGCGTTGGAGGAACAGCTCGACGTGGATTCGACCGTGCACAACCTGTGAAGAGCGGTACGAGTCAAGTGGGCGGACACTGCAACCCACCTGGAGAGGGACACCGCATCAGGTTGGCCGACACTACAGCCCACATGAGGAGAGGGACACCGCATCAGGTTGGCGGACACTACAGCCCACATGAGGAGAGGGACACCGCATCAGGTTGGCGGACACTACAGCCCACATGAAGAGAGGGACACCGCATCAGGTTGGCGGACACTACAGCCCACATGAAGAGAGGGACACCGCATCAGGTTGGCGGACACTACAGCCCACATGAGGAGAGGGACACCGCATCAGGTTGGCGGACACTACAGCCCACCTGAGGAGAGGGACACCGCATCAGGTTGGCGGACACTACAGCCCACCTGAGGAGAGGGACACCGCATCAGGTTGGCGAACACTACAGCCCACATGAAGAGAGGGACACCGCATCAGGTTGGCGGACACTACAGCCCACATGAGGAGAGGGACACCGCATCAGGTTGGCGAACACTACAGCCCACATGAAGAGAGGGACACCGCATCAGGTTGGCGGACACTACAGCCCACATGAGGAGAGGGACACCGCATCAGGTTGGCGGACACTACAGCCCACCTGAGGAGAGGGACACCGCATCAGGTTGGCGAACACTACAGCCCACATGAAGAGAGGGACACCGCATCAGGTTGGCGGACACTACAGCCCACATGAGGAGAGGGACACCGCATCAGGTTGGCGAACACTACAGCCCACATGAAGAGAGGGACACCGCATCAGGTTGGCGGACACTACAGCCCACATGAGGAGAGGGACACCGCAGCCCACCTGGGGAGGGGCACCACATGAGGGCGGTCAGGGACACTGTTGCCCACCTGAGGAGGGACACCACATGAGGGCGGTCAGGGACACTACTGCCCACCTGAGGAGGGACACCACATGGGGCGATCAGGGACACCGCTGCCCACCTGAGGAGGGACACCACATGGGGGCGGTCAGGGACACTGCTGCCCACCTGAGGAGGGACACCACATGGGGGCGGTCAGGGACACTACTGCCCACATGAGGAGGGACACCACATGGGGGCGGTCAGGGACACTACTGCCCACCTGAGGAGGGACACCACATGGGGGCGGTCAGGGACACTGCTGCCCACCTGAGGAGGGACACCACATGGGGGCGGTCAGGGACACTACTGCCCACATGAGGAAGGACACCACATGGGGGCGGTCAGGGACACTACTGCCCACCTGAGGAGGGACACCACATGGGGGCGGTCAGGGACACTACTGCCCACATGAGGAGGGACACAATATGAGGGCGGTCAGGGACACTACTGCCCACATGAGGAGGGACACCACATGGGGACGGTCAGGGACACTACTGCCCACCTGAGGAGGGACACCACATGGGGGCGGTCAGGGACACTACTGCCCACCTGAGGAGGGACACACATGGGGGCGGTCAGGGACACTGCTGCCCACCTGAGGAGGGACACACATGGGGGCGGTCAGGGACACTGCTGCCCACCTGAGGGACACCACATGACGGCGGTTGGTTGGTTATTGGTTTTACGACACGTCGACCGTTGAGTCATGTAGCGTCGCCAATCTCTCACGCCGATTGGTCGCGGGCGAAGAGCAGCGACAGGTGAGACTCGAACCCACAACCTTTCGATTGTGAGACGAGCATCTTACCCCTAGACCACTCGTCCCCACACATGACCGCGGTCAGGGACACTACTGCCCATCTGAGGAGGGACACCACATGGGGCGATCAGGGACACCGCTGCCCACCTGAGGAGGGACACCACATGGGGGCGGTCAGGGACACTGCTGCCCACCTGAGGAGGGACACCACATGGGGGCGGTCAGGGACACTACTGCCCACATGAGGAGGGACACCACATGGGGGCGGTCAGGGACACTACTGCCCACATGAGGAGGGACACCACATGGGGGCGGTCAGGGACAGCCCACCTGAGGAAGGACACCACATGGGGGCGGTCAGGGACACTACTGCCCACATGAGGAGGGACACCACATGGGGGCGGTCAGGGACACTACTGCCCACCTGAGGAGGGACACCACATGAGGGCGGTCAGGGACACTGCTGCCCACCTGAGGGACACCACATGGGGGCGGTCAGGGACACTGCTGCCCACCTGAGGAGGGACACCACATGGGGGCGGTCAGGGACACTACTGCCCACATGAGGAGGGACACCACATGGGGGCGGTCAGGGACACTACTGCCCACCTGAGGAGGGACACCACATGGGGGCGGTCAGGGACACTGCTGCCCACCTGAGGAGGGACACACATGGGGGCGGTCAGGGACACTGCTGCCCACCTGAGGAGGGACACCACATGGGGGCGGTCAGGGACACTACTGCCCACCTGAGGAGGGACACACATGGGGGCGGTCAGGGACACTGCTGCCCACCTGAGGAGGGACACCACATGAGGGCGGTCAGGGACACTGCTGCCCACCTGAGGAGGGACACCACATGAGGGCGGTCAGGGACACTGCTGCCCACCTGAGGAGGGACACAATATGAGGGCGGTCAGGGACACTACTACCCACATGAGGAGGGACACAATATGAGGGCGGTCAGGGACACTGCTGCCCACCTGAGGGGCACCGCGTCAAGCGAGCGGACACAACAGCCTCGTCAGACTGCGCGATGCCTGACAGGACCAGCTGCCGGGCAGGGCGTCAGACAAGTCTCCGGGGCCACAGCTGCAGAAGCAGACCCTGCTGGGACGACGCTGTTCAGTCTAGCCAATCAACAAACGCGGCGACAGATGCTGAAGAGACAGAACAACACAAGCACAGCATGACTGGAACTGCCTACACCCAATGCCTTCTTTGGAACGGTCACTAGGCAACACTGAAAAGACGAGCTCTGCACACTGATCCTATCTGGAGCTCGCGTCAAACAGTTCTGAAGACTCCGCCTTCACACCCTCCCTATAGAGCGACAGGAGCCGCCTACCGAGTAGATGTGGCCGATGGACGAGTGGTAGAGCGCCAGTTCACGGAACTTGTCAATGGCGCGCTGGTCCCAGCGACCTGCCATCGCCTGAGTGGGCTTCAGCTGCGACAGCGAACACTCGACGGCCAGCGCCTGCGTCTCCAGCACGCCGGACGCCACCATCGCCGGCGAGAAGTCCAGCAGCTGCGACAACCGCACCACCGACGTGTTGCCGAAGTCGATGAAGTACACCTGGGGACGAGAGCGGCCGTCGGATCACGGCGCGACTTGACTGTCAGGTCAGGCAACGTCACGTCAGGTCAGGTTCAGGAGCACGCCGGCAGCCATGTCGCGTGGCTCACATACCATGCAGACTTAGAATGACGGTGTACTCCGAGAGCAGTCCTGCAATCGAAGCGATCAGGCCAAGCAGCGCATTTCTTTGTGACGAACCTTCCTCCAGCTGAATTTTTGGCATTGCTTACTGGGTATGCTATGACCAAAAATGCGTTTGCCAGGTGCGAGTTTGCACCGTCACACAGTCGGTGCACACTAGTCTCTCGACGCGCTCCGTCCGAGTGAACCCGATATACACATCACCCGAGGGCATGCGACCCGACATCACTATGTCGCCGGACGCCAGACAGGGTCACAATACCACTCAGTCATGCGTGAACACCAAGACGTGAAGGCACATAGGCGGTGTGTACATTGGACGTCAACAAACGAATGCCAACACGCACCGCAGTATAAATCCCATGCCTCGCACACGATTGACAGCACCAGCCACTTCTCGAGGCGCCTTCCAGCCGAAATAATACTATTTTTTTAACACGGTGTCGACGAAATATGTAAACGACATGCAGGTCGGCTAAGTTTAATATACTATCGCTGGGGCAGACTGAATGGTGCCCGGACTAAAGCGGAAAAAGACCCCCAGCGGGGATAAACTGGCAGCGAGAAGGGACGGCAATAGACATGGGTACCGGTTGGCACACAGCTGGATCAAACTTGCTCTCAAACATTCCGCTGGCCGGAGCTGATCTTAACGGGCTAATAATACCTCCTTGAATTGGCCATAATTTTGCACAATAATTATCATACAAAAACTTATTGGGTTCTTAAACGGTTAGGTCATGTCATGTTAGGTTTTTGTGTTTTTATCTGAAATGGAATAATACAAGCATCCTCACAAGCTAATATATTTTGAACGTATTTCCAGCCATGCATGCACAATATTAAAGTCAGCCCGTACACTTTTATACATGCATGATAAAATGGAGTGCATCCGACAAAACATTAAGCAAAGTGAAATTCTAGCCACCATTGGTAGTCACCAAATGGCAAAAGCTAGTTGTATTCAAATGGCATAAACATGGCTTTAACCAGCTAAAACCAGAGCGAAACAACTCACCAACCTTGATGGGAATGGGAGGGCAAGGCGAAACACGAACGAAGGAAAAGGGAAGGGAGAGGATTCAAGTACGAAAGATAGAGGCAGATGACATGGATCGAATGCGAGATGAGGTGAGAAGAAAGGAGATAAAAACCAGGGGACGGGAGGACACAGAACAGGCTGGCAGAGATGGATAAGAGGAGTGAGACAAAGACGGAAACGAAAACAGGAGCACGGGGGGGGGGGAGGAAGAAAGCACAGGGAGCGTGCACGCAGGGGTCAAAGAAGGGGACGAAATAAGTCACGTGGCAGCCGCATAGCCAGAGCATCCTGAACCCTGACACCCCAAATACCAGACCGCAGAGGTAATGCACGCGCATACGTCGCAGCACTCACCAAGCAGTCGTGGGGACGCAACACGCCACAACACTCACCAAACAGTCGTGGGGACGCAGCACGCCACAACACTCACCAAGCAGTCGTGGGGACGCAGCACGCCACAACACTCACCAAACAGTCGTGGGGACGCAGCACGTCGAGTCGCGCCCGGAAGTACTGCGTGAGGCCGTGCTCGGTGTAGGGCGCCAGGTACAGGTGGCCCAGCTGCGGCCGACAGCTCGGTGGCATGCAACGCATGACATTCGTGTCGATCGCGTTGGCCAGCGCCACGAAGGCGTCGTCGCTCTGCGGGTCGCAGTAGCGCACGAAGAAGCGGCCCGGGTCCTCCACCTGGCGACAGCGTGACAGGAGACGTCACTCGCTCTGCGGTAGTCAAGTACAGCACGAAGAGGTGGCCCGGGTCCTCCACCTGGCGGCAGCGTGACAGGAGACGTCACTCGCTCTGCGGTAGTCAAGTACAGCACGAAGAGGTGGCCCGGGTCCTCCACCTGGCGGCGGCGTGACAGGAGTTGTCAGTAGCTCTGTGGCACGGTCCAGTACAGCACGAAGAGGTGGCCCGGTCTCCAGTAAGACGAAGAGGGCCGGTTCCCCTGGCGGCGGCGTGACAGGAGTTGTCAGTAGCTCTGTGGCACGGTCCAGTCAGCACGAAGAGGTGGCCGGTACCTGGCGGTGACAGGAGTTGGTAGCTCTGTGGCACGGTCCAGTACAGCACGAAGAGGTGGCCGGTCCTGGCGGCGCGTGACGAGTTGTCTTGTGGACGGTCAGTACAGACGAGGGTGGCCGGTCTTCCCCTGGCGGCGGCGTGACAGAGTTGTGTGCTCTGTGGCACGGTCCAGTACAGCACGAAGAGGTGGCCCGGGTCCTCCACCTGGCGGCGGCGACGGAGTTGTCGTAGCTCTGTGGCACGGTCAGTACAGCACGAAGAGGTGGCCTCCACCTGGCGGCGGCGTGACAGGAGTTGTCAGTAGCTCTGTGGCACGGTCCAGTACAGCACGAAGAGGTGGCCGGTCTCCACTGGGGGCGTGACAGGAGTTGTCGTAGCTCTGTGGCACGGTCCAGTACAGCACAAAGGTGCGGTCCCTGGCGGCGGCGTGACAGGAGTTGTCGTAGCTCTGTGGCACGGTCCAGTACAGCACGAAGAGGTGGCCCGGGTCCTCCACCTGGCGGCGGCGTGACAGGAGTTGTCAGTAGCTCTGTGGCACGGTCCGTACAGCACAGAGGTGGCCCTTACCTGGCGGCGGCGTGCGGGTTGTCGTAGCTCTGTGGCACGGTCCAGTACAGCACGAAGAGGTGGCCCGGGTCTTCCACCTGGCGGCGGCGTGACAGGAGTTGTCAGTAGCTCTGTGGCACGGTCCAGTACAGCACGAAGAGGTGGCCCGGGTCCCTGCCGTACAGGAGTTGTATGGTGGCCCGTCTTCCCCTGGCTGACATTGTTGGTGGCAGGTCCAGTACAGCACGAAGAGGTGGCCCGGGTCCTCCACCTGGCGGCGGCGTGACAGGAGTTGTCAGTAGCTCTGTGGCACGGTCCAGTACAGCACGAAGAGGTGGCCCGGGTCTTCCACCTGGCGGCGGCGTGACAGGAGTTGTCAGTAGCTCTGTGGCACGGTCCAGTACAGCACGAAGAGGTGGCCCGGGTCCTCCACCTGGCGGCGGCGTGACAGGAGTTGTCACTCGCTCTGCGGCACGATCCAGTACCACACGAGTCGGTGCAACACAAGTTTCTTTTCATTTTTCACCTTGTATTTTACGGTGCACTATAGTTAAATGCCCGTATGACACCATGACTTTATAGCAGTGATAAATTATTCGTGAAATAGGGTGGAAAATACCACTTTCTGAACACTCAATCTACATCCTTCTCCAAGAAGTATCAACATCCTGTTCCTTGATGCATGCTTACGAAGTCTTCGTGTCTCCTTTCTAACAGTAACTCGTTATAAGTAGCATGTGATGCTCTTGATAAGGAATGGTGATACACGAGCATTTTGCAATGCAATTTCAAGTAAAGGGATGACCTGTAATGTGATATGGCATACAATACCAGTTTAAAACATAGTTATTATTCTCCCTATCCTGAATACTTCTTCTTAAATTAAGAATCTCACCACAAATGTTAAAAGTACAGTCAAAAGTATCTAAACCGTCGGCTCAAATTTGAGTCTGAGAGACATCAAAAACATTTTAAAGGAGAGTAACTCCATGGTAAATTTCGACATCCTACTGTGCTCGTTTTGACATCTCACACCTAATGAAAAACCATTATTTTAATCCTGCATTACAACCTAAGTAAATTTGGATATCACAATGGGGCGCAATACATCAATAAAAAAGCTTAACAGGTGAAACCATTATGGAACCAAAAATAAGCCTACCATGACGATTTTTATTTGGGCAACTGATTCACATGGATCATCACAACCAATTTGTGCACACCCCTGGCCCACGGTTCACCAGGACAGTCCTATGCATATACCTGACTGTCAGGTCACTAGGACAGTGCTGTACAGACGCCTGCCTGACGCGGCCACCAGGGCAGCCCTGTGCAGACTCCTTACTCACGTGGGTCACCAGCAGTGGCATGACGGACTTGTGCAGGCCCGGCAGGCGACAGCTGTCGGGGCGCGCCACGCCCCCCGTACTGGTCGTGCACGTTGGCAGTGGGCGCGGCCCGGGCGGAGCCACGCCCCGGCGCTGCTCCTCCAGCGCCGCGTACTGCTCCTTCTTCCGCTGCTCCTCCTCCAGGCTGCAACGGCATGACTCAGTCTCAGTGCCACTGTAGAAACAGGGCTGTTTACGAGGCACTTTGAGAGTTTGGAAGTCCGAGGACTGCTTACGAGGCAGTTCAGCAAAGGTACGCATTGGCTTGGATGATGATGATGACTATTGGGGTTTTAGGATGCGTCAACCCATGTGGGTTATATTGCACCCATCTATTATTGGTGCATCTATTGCACCCATTATATTGTATCCATCATCATACACATTGGCTTGGAGATGAAAAACGCGTCGTGATATGCGGTACATGGTATAATGTCGGTATGAACTGAAATATTATATTCAAGAAATTTCCAAGCACATATTTAATACACAATGTAGTGGAAACCAATGCTCGAACATTTAGTACGCTACATATTAGTCTGACCGTGGACAAGAGAAACAATGAACACTGACCAGTATGCAGAATAGACTGGTGCACGATTCGAACAGAATGCTATGTGGACGGTCGAACATCGGAATGACGAGTCTGAACAGAGGATCGAACAGTCTCAACACATCACTTGGGAGGAGTCCAGGAGGAGGCCGGCATATACGACAGAACAGACAAGAGTACACCACCCTGGCATACAGGCCCACCACGGACCGAGGTCACCGGCCGCCCGGCTGGCTGCCTACTCACGGATATCTCATGATGGAGAGCCGCTTGTTCCTGATCTGGCCGAGTCGGACAGCCAAGTAGACGGCAAGCGGGATGTCGCCCTCCCCCGCTTCGTCCGACGGATCGCTACCACCGCGCCGCACGGGGAACTCAACGTACGCCCTGCCGAAACATGGCGGCCACTGTAAACGCCCCTCGGTTCGGCCCAATGGAACGTCTGCGTGAACTAGTCATTGAGCAGCGCCATCGATAGTCCGTGCCTCTTAGGTAGCGTTTCTCAACCCGGGGTGTTGAAACATATTTTAAGAAGTGCCAGAAAAGGGCTTAATCTGTCATGTGCAGTGGGATACATTAGATCCGTCAACCAAACGCATCATGCTGAACAGTTGGGCAGCCGGTACATGTAAGGCGCCACGTCAGTGTTCCCAGTAGGATACATTAGACCCGTCAACCAAGCACATCATGATGAACCGTTAGACAGCCGGTACACATAAGGAGTCACATCAGTGTTAGTTAGTTATTTGGGGTTTCGGGCGCTTCTCACATCAGTGTTCCCAGTATGGATACGAAGCATCACTTCGATACATCTTGTTAGTAGTTATTGTAGTTTAGGGGTGCATTGACTGCAAAAGTCATATAGCGCACATTGGATACATTTTGTCTACTTTGTTGCTTTTCATGACAAAGTTGTACATTCTTACGTCTTTAAGGACAAATGTTAACATTGGTAGATGTTTGGGCTAAAACATTTAACATTCAGCCACTTTTAGGCAAAATATTGTCGGGTAAATATAAATTGTACCCATATTGTTATGCTTTGTAGAGTAGTGTAGCATAGCAACTGCAACGTACCAACTGTAGCACAGAAACTACGGTCTCTGTAAGTGCCCTGAATTTGTTTTGTAGAGGGGAGGGATGGGAGGGTGATTGCAAAAAGCCACTAACTGATGCGAAAAAAGCAAATGCACGTGGATAATGCCCATTGATGAGCTACTCTATATGACCTTTGTTGATGGTTGGATGGTGGTGATAACGTCAGTATTGTATCTACTGCCTTTACCAGTCGGCAGTGCTGCTGCCAGACATCAGCGCTTTTAAATAAGCAAATATCACTCATAGCCTATAGCAAAATGGCACCTAATGCCAAAAAGAAAGTGATGTCAAAAACAATTGTTATTACGTGTGGGTCTCCACTCAAATTTAAGGATTCCAGGACACTGTTCTAGAACCAGATGGAGTGGGTGCTAGACAGGCCGGATCGACTACAAAGGCTGCTGCGCTCAGAAGAAGTTGAGCAACACTGCTCCAACACGAATATGCACAGCATAACTTACAAGTATGTAATACACATTCAACTTCTCTTGTTTCCTTTCAATGGGCAACCTGCACTAATTGTGTGGAAATAAACGTGAATCAAGCCCCACATCCACGGTGTTTCAGATATGCCTCTGTATTAAACTGTACAACAGACAGATTGGCTTAGATAGCTAAAATGGACTTCAAATTACGAGCAAATTAACTGCAGAAACATGACTTGCAATGAAACTAAAGAATGCTTCCCACCAGGAAAGTTCACCCAAGAAATACAAAATCCTCACTGCCCAAAAATTTCAGTTTAAAGTAACACATTTGCATGCCATTGATTTATCATTGTAAGTTCATCGTTTCACTATATCATCATATCTAACTATTTTTATTTGCACCTGCGTTAATAAAACAGTCAAATGAAGGTTTACACAGCTCTAACATTGCTTCCAAAGCACAACTCTCAAACATAACCGAATGCACATTGAATAGCGTGTTCAGCGAAAACACAGGACGCATCTCGTATGTTAGCATTTCAACATTCACCTTCCACGAACAGGAATGCGAATGTTGAGATTCCACGAACACATGCAAACAGAATGCAAACACGCTGCCAGCACTGTACAATCAGTTCTAGGCCTGAGTTTATCCACGCTTACTTTACGTTGTGTTCAGCTGTCTGCCGCCATCAGCACTGCACGTCAACCATTGTGGCTTAACGTGTGATGAGCTGCGGGGCGTCAATGGAAACGCCACAACGTGGATACAAAGAATATGGAAAGCTGGCGTCAACAGTGAACGGATTCGCTGATTGCCCTCGCCTAACTGAATAACTGGATTTTCAGCCTCACGACTCGCACAGTCAGACAGCGCAAGACCAACTCCGTGTATGAATGTATGCATGTCTGTATGAATTGTATGTGCTGTATCACATGTATGTACCACAAACCCTTGCGCCACTTTTCTTGCTTGCCGGTGTTCCCCTACTTTCCTTTCTTGATTGCCTGATATCGGATGCCTCATACTCCGGTATAACGTAGTCCTTTCTTTAACGTATCTCTCCTCGGAATTTTCCCTCTGCTAAGGAAAAAACCAACCCGTGCCACATTCATTGATCGAGGCCTCCTTCGTCTTTGATTTTGAGACCGAGATATCCAGTACACTTACTTCGAGCACTCAAAGGTGACCTTTGGGTCTGGGTCGGTGGGGTTGAAGCGGAGCTGGCGCACCAGCTGGCCGTAGTACAGCACGCCGCTGTCGCGCGGCAGACCCGTCACGGTCACCGTGTTGCGTGGATCGCGGCCGGACAGCTCCCGGTTGGCGTCCACCTCGCGCTCCTCGCGGAACAGCCGCAGCAGATAGTTTGGGTAGAAGGCGCCGGCGATGCAGACCTGCAGCACGAGCGCCTGCTCGCGCCGCTGCTCGGCCTCGCTGCGCTGCGACGAGCCGGAGCGCAGCGCGCGTATGTTGCACGAGTCGAGTCGGCGCTCGAGCTCGCAGCGCAGCGCCTCCATGTCCTTGAGGCAGCGGATCTGCAAGAAGTTCTTCTCGGCCCACTGCCTTTCTGAGCGGCCGCCGCTGCGCTCGTAGTGTCCCTCGCGCAGGTGGTCCTGCCACACCTCGTACACGTTCAGGATGGCCAGGCAGTCGCTGAACGACCGGTTCGCCCACGATAGCTTAGACTGGTAGGCGCGCAGCTCGTCGTAGAAGGGCCGCGCGAAGAACGACTTGGCCGTGAGGCCGGCGGCGATCACCAGGCACTCGCGCAGGCAGCCGTACGCGTGGCCCAGCGCCAGCAGCCGCGCCACGTTCACGTCCACCGGCAGTGCGGCCATCACGTGGCCCAGCACGGTCAGCTCGCCGTCGAACGGGTTGAAGCGCGCCGCGCCGTGCACGTCGATGAGCGCTCCCACCTCCTTCAGGTGCAGCACGGCCGAGTAGATCTTCTCGAGCCGCGGCGGCTCCAGCGCCAGCGCCAGCACCGCTTTGGGCTCCGACGTGGCGCAGAACTTCTTGGCCTTGAGCACGACGTGCTCGAGGGGCGAGCGGAGCATCTCGGGCACGCTGTACTCCTCGAGGTTGTCGTAGAAGCGGCTCGCCACCAGCCGGTACACGCGGCCCGAGCTGACGCGGCCGGCGCGACCCTGCCGCTGCACGCAGCTGGCCTTGCTGGCCCAGCACAGTCGCAGCCTCGGGTAGCCCGTCTCGGCGTCCATCTCCAGTTCCTTGGTGAGGCAGAAGTCGACGACGTACCTGACGTCGGTCACGGTGATGCTGCTCTCGGCGATGTTGGTGCTGAGAATGATTTTGCGCTGGTCGGCCGACACCGGCTCGAACACGGTGGCCTGCTCCTCGCCGGTGATCATCGAGTGCAGCGGCAGCACGCGCCACCGCTCGCGAATGCGCTCCGGCTCCAGCACGGCCGCCAGCTCCTGGATCTCGTGCATGCCGGGCAGGAAGACCAGCACCGAGCCGCGCTGCGCACCAAAGCGCGGGTGCTGCGTGGATGTGCCGAAGTCGGCCACGTCGAACTTGTTCATCACCTTGAGCAGCTCCACCACCAGGCCGTAGAGGTTCGGGCTGACCTGCGGCAGAGAGCTGCGGTCCAGGTCCGGATCGAGCTCCGGCTGAGCGGCGGCGCGCCGCAGCTCGCCCAGCTCGTCCAGGTAGTGCACGGTGGTGGTGAACATCTGCCCGCTGCCGCAGCTGATGATGGGCGCCGGGTCGAGTCGGTCGTATACCGGCACGGCGAAGTACTGCGCGAACAGGTGCGTGTTGAAGGTGGCCGACATGAGCACCACCTTCACGTGACGCGAGTTGGTGCGCAGCAGCCGGCGCACCAGCAGCAGCGCGAAGTCGGTGTCCGTGTCGCGCTCGTGCACCTCGTCCAGCACCACGTGCGTGAACCGGTTCATGTTGCCCTCGTGCACCAGCTGCTGCAGCAGCACGCCCGTGGTGCAGTAGGTGAGGCGCGTGTCGGGCCCAGTACGCTTGTCCAGCCCGATCTCGTAGCCGACCAGAGTGCCGAGCGGCCAGTTGCGCTCCTTGGCGACGCGGCGCGCCACGCTGATGGCCGCGATGCGGCGCGGCTGCGTCACCACAATTTGCGCGTGTCGGCCCAGCCGGTGCGCCTCGTCCAGCAGGTATTGCGGCACCTGCGCACGCGCGTGTCTCAGATATCCCGCCGGAACATGAGGACACCTCCGCACGAGTAATGCCAGTTGTACCCATAGAAGTATCTGCCCAGAACCTTAACACATGTTACTGTAATCGTACTAAGCTGACTGAGTGAAAGGTATACAATGCACCACTTTAGGAAGCATGAGTACACTGGTAATAAAACAAAACAACCTCAACGATTTCATACGGTAACATACACGTCACATTTGTTGCTTGGAGCCTATCTCGCGAAAAGGGGCACGGGAACACAAGTCCAGCAAATGCTCACAAGATAAAAAGAACCAGTCTTGTATGTATGCTATGCCATGATCGGCTGGACCTCCATTTGCCATTACGCAGTGGCCGTCTGACCGGTAGCGGCTGCGCACCACACCTGTGTGGTCTTGCCGCAGCCGGTGTGCCCCTCCAACACGACCACCTCGAAGGCGTTGACCTTGTTGACGATTTCCTTGCGCTTGGCGTGGATGGGCAGCCGCGTGGCGGTCGCGTCCACGTGACTGAAGTCGTAATAGCTGTACACCTGCACGGGCGGACAGCTGCCCCGTCAGCGCTCGAGAGGTGAGCGATAGCCAACCGCTGCTGACGTCCCGTCAGCGACCGTCCTTTGCTGAGGCGCCGGGGAAACCCATGCTGGTGTGATATTCATAGTCATATTAACCGATGAGGGAATACATTTAGAAGATGCAACAATCTCAACAATCTTGAAGAACAAGGTTGATTACTGCTGTTATGCCATTGTTCCTCATGTATCATATCTGTTTCAGCCAGGGTCGGTTTTTAATAGAAAAAGTTATTACCATTATGACAACCAGTTTTTACCGGCAAAACCGGTAAAACTGGCACAAAAAATGGCGACATGTCTGCACTGTACGAAATTTTCAATTCCAATTTTAACCATTTTCATATATTATCCATGTTGTATGGAACATGACACTCTAATAGACACGCAAACCGCATGACTTACATATCTGAAAACATTAAGACCAGTATTTTAGAACCCTTACAGGTACGACAGTTTTTGACATGTTGGCTTCACCATTTATTTATTTATTTCACGATACATGCCCTCTATGTATCGTGGCTGTTATGGACAGTCTGGGTATAACTCAGATATTTACAAAGAAAGGATAGATTTGTGGTCAATAGTGGGAGCAGATGCGCAACAAACATTCATACACCAACATAATACAATACCCATATCACTATCTGCACTACACACACCATGCTTGCAACACGAGCTATAAACGAGTAGTTTATAGAAGTGATAGGAAAGCGATGGCCTAAAGGTGAGTTCATGGTGTAAACAAATCCATTGTGTAAGTTTTTTTTTTGTGTGTGACTGGTGTTGCTCGTGGAGATAAGCTAGTGCATGTTTCTTGAAGTTAGACAGCCTCGATGTTTTTGTTTCAGTAGGAAGTTTGTTATAGTAGAAGACAGACGAGTAGAGAAATCTCCTGAGGCCCGCCTCTCTGTATATGGCTGGCAAGTTGGTAAAAAGTTCACCAGTTGGTAAAAACAGTAAAAAAAAAAACAGGTTTGTGGTAAAAACTGCCAACCTTGGTTACAGCCATAATTTGGGTTACCAACAGCATAGTACAGGTCTGCGAATGTGCCACTGGATTTGCTGATGACTAGAGGAGAATCGAGCGTCTACCTAACACAATCGGTCTGAACCTGACTTTATTTACAATCTGCTCAATCGCATGATCATTTCGCATTCAACACATTGCTTTCTTCTTGGTTGGTTATTTGAGTTTTAGGGCGCATCGACTCGGTTCGGTCATTCAGTGCCCATTTGCTTTCTTCTTGAATGACTCTGGAAGAGACCAGACACCAGAGGCAGGTTAACCACAGCTTATTCATTCCGGTTATTTAACAAATAAACAAAGGTGAATAGGCTTGAATTAATACCAGATTCAAGTTCATGCCCATTATGCCTCAATCAATTGATTTATCTGCGGATCATTCGGCAAACTCAGGATTTTCATGACACAGGCCAGAGCATCCTGCAAGCTCGGTATCCTCTTCACACAATCCGGAGCGCAAAACGTCATAAAAACCACCGAAGAAGAAAACCATAAGACTTAATAGAGCAGTGTCTAAAATATCCAGATTTGGGTGGGAAATGACGTCGAGCTGGGAATAATTGCATATTCCTCCCTTCTGTATATATCAGTAATATTCCACTTCCATCATTTCCTGCATTTGCACACAAAATGGCAATAAGCATCCATAATCAGCAAAAGCATGCTGTGCTTTCTTCTTCGGCGATGTCACCGAATTCAAGACACACCAGACCAATATTCTAAAAATCTACATTTCATTTTTGTACCTCCATTTTCGACTACTACCTTTACAAGAGTAACTTTGCACGACGGCATCCAAGCCCTACACGAGCATCGCCACACCGCGACCGAGTGTCCCCGGCCAGCCTCACCTCGGTGCTGGCGGCGGGCACCGGGTCGGCCGGCTCTGCCAGCGACTCGTCGTAGGTGTCCACCTCGAGGCGGCTCATGTCCGCCGTCACACCGGTCACGGTCACCGTCGAGTCGGCGTCGGCCGCCGGCTGCGCGGCGCGCTCCATCAGCGCGCGCTCCTCGGCGCGCCGGTACTGCTCGGCGTACGCCTGGCCGTGCGGCAGTCGGTAGGCGGGCGTCTGCGGCTCCGGCTGCCGCTCCACCACACCCAGGCCGTCGGTGGCCGACGGTGGCGGCAGCGGCACACAGCGCGGCAGCTCGCCCGTCCGGAAGAACGCCATGTACGCCTCGGCCGACAGCGCGCCGCTCTGTCGGTTCATGGCGGCTCACCCTGCGGGGGGTCATTCGGCACGGTCAGGCGTGACAGGTGCGTTGGCCGAGCTCAGGGTCATCACCAGTGTTATGCGCATGGGTACATCACGTAATCGCTCTTGCAACTGCAGCGACTTCCACACGGTCTTCCCAGATGAGCAAATGGCAAATGAATGGCACTTTATGAGCTAAAGACGCTCCATTACCGAGTCGATGATAAAAAGAAGTGTCAAGGAGCGTTAGTGACACCCAAGTTACCACCTAGACAATAGTGATTTAATCTAGTATTTTAAATCCCAATGATGTTTTTTCCAAAAAAATAAAAAAATAATCTGAGTTCTTGCTGGGATGGCTTTATGAACCAGGATTATATTGCTAAGCAGAGCTTGCTGTGTGAACCCTGGCCCCATCACCCGATCCATGAATTCCAGTTCAATGTCAGAATGTTTACCACAAGTTGACAGTGCCATCAATGCACCGACACGACCGCCTGGTAGCTCGTCCCCGGCCTTATCCGGCCAGCTGCCAACTGACCCTCCCAGCTGGGGGCTAAATGCGAGAGCGTGAAGCGACTCGGACCATGCGTTGTCAGGACAGGGGAGACCAGAGCAGGCAAGTGGTCTAACCAACTGAGCTACCAGGGTGGCATACTAGTCTTGCTCTTCGTTGCTCTCACCTATATCGCGCAAACATGGCTAGACTGTTCATATAGGCAAGGATCTTTTGCTACTAAAAATTGTTCATTATGAACATTCCACCCCCAGCTGAAGGTGCATGCAGGCAACATTCCCAGTGGTTGGGGCTGAGGCAGTTGCTGCGTTGCATTGATGGCATACCAAACAATCCATCAATATCATGCTGCTAAACTGGAAATGCCTGACCAGGACATAAGTTCAGGTTTGCCAAACATACCTTACTGACACTCAGCACAGAATGTGAAGAGCCTTGGGTAAAACATCCTGAATAAGTTTACTTATAAAGAAATATAACTGAAGTGAGTAGACAGCAAGGTTGTCCTAGTAATGAACAAATAAATTATGATAAAAAGTGTCAAGTGGTATATTCATACATCAAGCCACATCCAGAACTCTGGAAGGCCAATAATTTAAGTGGCCTGAATACAGGCTTCAAATTTGTATAGAACTTGTGGAGCTGGAGTGCAAGTGTATGAGGAAGACAAAAGAACATAATACAATATGTGGTGCATGCACTTCTATTTATGGCATCACATGGGGGCCATCAGTTCATGCTAGATAGATCAGGGCAGTGTACTGGAGGGGAAGGGGGGGGGGCGAAATCCGCCCACCCCTCCGGTTTTTCGTACATAACTGCAGATTTTACTGGTCGATATACGCGATATTCTGCGTACCTGCTTAGAAATGATCGGCGAGTCGTTTAATGCAAGAAAAATGGAAATCGGCCGACAAATTTTTCGAGTTAGGGGCCGTTAAAGTAAAAAAATTCGTAGCGCCAGACCACAAAAATCGGCGCTGATGTGCTTCCCGTATATTCGCAAGAGGGAAGTGTTCTTGGCAACACTAGCAACTTGTTTGATGTATATTGATCTGCTATATAGTTTCAAGGTCATGTAGGTCACCGAGGTCAAGTCAGGTCAAGTTCATGACAGGTTAATGGAACCAAACTTGGTCAACTGGAATGTTGTCATAAATGCACTACTGTTTGTCATTTGTACTGTTTGTCATTGCGTTCCATACTTTATTCATGTACTTCACTCCTTTCTTTGCAAAGCCGATTGCGCCGAGCTGCCCGACGAAGCAGTCGGGCGGGCGGCCCGGTTTCGGTAACTGGAACAGGTAACTGACCTGATAAAGTGCTGCTATTATAGGTGACCTGAGGTCAAATGTCGGGTCTAGCATCTGTATTGCATCATTAGTAATGTCCAAAACATCATTGATGTCCATTTTGGAGCATTTAAACACAATCATAGCGATCCATAACAATGACAAACCAAGCCCCACAAAACAAGACAATTTTGACAAATGTGACCTTATTTGACCTTGAAGATACTGACCAAAGGTCATGAAATTTGAGCACAATAGAGTTCACTACCGTACCCATCGACCCTGCGCATTTCTTTCCTCCCGCTTTAATAGGAGCCGAGATCTTAGGTGGGGGGGGGGTCGGAATCTGCCCCCCTCCAGTGCACATAATTTTCAGAGGCCCTCCAGGGCACGTGTTAAAATAATGGTTTTTCGTTAGGTGGGATGTCGAACAGAGCACAATAGGACGTTGAAACTTGCCATGGAATTAGTGTCATTTAAAATGCTTTTCATGTCTTTCAGGCTGAAATTTGAGCCAATGGTGTACTTATGACTGTGCCTTTACCATTTGTTCTGTGGTTCATAATTTAGGAAGAATAATATATATTTAAGAATATTCAGAATAAGAAGAATATTACCTATGCTATGAACTGGTATTGTAATGCAATACCAGATCATAGGTAATCCCTTTACCTGAAATTGAGTTGCAAAATGTTTGTGCATCACCATTCATTATGGAGAGCATGAACATGATACATATAAATAAGATATGGTTAGAAAGGAGACATAAAGACTTCATAAGCACACATCAAGGAACAGGATGCTGATACTTCTTGGAGGAGGATGTAGATCGAGTGTTCAGAAAGTGGTATTTTCCACCCTATTTCACAAATAATTTATCACTGGGTCAAGGTGTGGGACAGCTAAATGCCAACATGTTTGCAGTCAAAATGTGGTTGGGCAATGGCTGCCTAGTGATGTAGTTGGAAGCACATCAATAAATGCATTATGAAACAGTGGATACATTCCTCAGATCCAGGATCTTATTGTTTAATTATAAGCTTAGGGACATGTGAAACACCAGGGTCATTTTGTGCCCCAATGGCATGAGATTGATGGTACTAGGCCTTTTAGATCATGTTTAGAATGGGGAATTATTATAGTAACAGATGTACATGCCAGTGTATTCAGTATATTTCTTTTGGTTTGCCATGCTTATTTGAATTGCCATGGGAACACTGTGGGGTGAATATATTATTTTTAATACAACAAAGTTTATCAATTAATTTGGACCAAAACTAATATTTGAATTCCAAGTTGTGCAATAGGCCACACCTGGAATACTGTGTCAAAGCTTGTTCCCCTGGTTATGAAAAAGATTGTTGGCTTTTAGAGAGAGAGTACAAAAGAGGGCAACAAAAATGGTTAATGGTATAAGCAACCTGGAATATGAGGGAAGATTGAAGAACTTGAATATGTTTTCACATAAAGACATAAAAGATCAGTGCAACTATGAGCCACAAGGGCCCTTCTTGGTTGCACTCTGTACACTGAACCAGTTTTATACCAAATGCGCCAATCAACTCTCCCTGGAATACAGAAAAGCAAGCCCCCTGTTCTTATGATTGTCTATGCTGTTTTTAAAGATGTTCAATGTGTTGCTACTGACAATAGTTGCTGGCAGCTGGTTCCAGTGTTCTACTACCCTGTTGGTGAAGAAAGACTGTCTTAACCTTGTCCTGCTGTGATTAACTTTAATTTTGAATTGATGACCTCTAATTGCATCATTTCTGTTAAATTCAAAGAGTTCACTGAGATAACCCTGTTCCTGACCATGAGCAAATTTAAAGACCTAGATGAGATCTCCTCTCAGCCTTCTATATCTAAGTGAAAACATAGTTTCTTCAATCTTTCCTCATATGCCAGGTTGCCTATGCCATTCACCATTTTCGTTGCCCTCTTTTGTACTCTCTCTAAAAGCCAACAATCTTTTTCATAACTAGGGGACCAAGCTTGGACACAGTATTCCAAATGTGGCCTGACATATGCACAGTAAAGCTTCCTGATGACTTCCTCACTTTTGTATGATACATTCCTATTTATTGCCCCAAGCATTCTTAGTGCCTTCTTCCTGGCTTCTTTGGTCTGTTCTGATGCCCCCAATTTTGTGTTCAAAATAACACCTAAGTCCTTCTCCCACTGAGTCACAGATAGTACTTGGCCATCCATCAAGTATGGAGCCTTGATATGCTGCCTACATGCATGATTTTGCACTTATCAAAATTAAATTTCATTTGCAATTTTTCGGACCACTTCCACAAGTCTTTCTGCAGCAAGACCTGCTCATCTTGCCCTGTTATTGCCCTAAAGATCTTCAAATCATCCACAAATTTCAAAACCTTACTGCTTAGGCCACTTTCAATGTTATTCACAAACACAATGAACAATAGTGGTCCCAGTACTGACCCTTGGGGGACTCCACTAAGAACATTTTGCCATGATGACTTCGTATCATTTAGCATCACTCTCTGCTGTCTATCTGAAAGCCACAACTCTATCCATTTTAGGATGTTACCTGCAATACCATGGACCTGAAGCTGCATCATTAACCGTTGATGAGGTACCTTGTCAAAGGCTTTGCTAAAGTCAAGATATGCTACATCAACCTGATTTCCCTGATCAAATTGTTCTGTAGCAAAATTAAAAAAGTCCAAGAGATGAGACATGATCGCCCTTTTCTAAACCCATGTTGAGTATCTTGAATCAATCTGTTTCCTTCCAGAAAACTAACTATTATATCCTTGATAATTGATTCAAGTACCTAGCAGACTAGGGATGTGAGGCTTACTGGCCTATAGTTTTCAACTTTCCCTCTTTCTCCTTTCTTGAAAATAGGAACAACATTTGCCCTTTTCCAATCTGTTTTCCAATCCAATTCTACATAGACATAGAAGGCTAAGGGGAAACCTCATTGAGGTCTTTAAACTTTTTCATGGTCAGGAACAGGTATATCTCAGGGAAATGTTTGAATTTAACAGAAATGATGCAATTAGAGGTCATCAATTCAAAATTAAAGTTAATCATAGCAGGACAAGGTTCAGACAGTCTTTCTTCACCAACAGGGTAGTAGAACACTGGAACCAGCTGCCAGAAACCATTGTCAGCAGCAGCACACTGAACATCCTCAAAAACAGCATAGAGAATCATTATAAGGATAGAGGGCTTGCTTTTCGGTATTCCAGGGAGGGCTGATCAACGGATTTGGTGGGCAATTGGTTCAGTGTCCAGAGTGCAACCAAGAAGGGCCCTTGTGGCTCATAGTTGCAATGATCTTTTATGTCCTTGTCTTTATGATGTCCTTGTCTACCTTAAACTGGTGGGTTGCTATCGGAGTTTATGGATGCATGGACTGCATTGACCATGCAGCACTGGTAAGTGCTATTGGAGTTTATGGATGCATTAACTGCATTGGCCATGCAGCACTGGTAAGTGCTATCAAGTTGTACAGCAGTGCAGCTCTGCAACCAAATCATCCATTCCCCATCTCAGTGTGAGACTGTGGAACATATAGGTGTGATGGTCCCAATGGGTGGTTCAGTGGCAAGTCTTCTTCACAGTGATGACCATGTCTAAAGTGAAAACTTGGCAAAAAATCAGAAAATCAGATCAGATCAGATCAGAAAAAATAAGTTCCATTGGTAGATTTGTACTTTAAGCTATTCTTTAAATTTTACAAATATTCCTACAATACATCTATGAACATGATTAGGTATGTGACCCTGGATTGTGACAAATTGCAACAGAAGCTAACCTAACCTGGCCCAAACCCTCTTTTGGTAACAAAATGGGAAGAACTTCAATTTGTATTCAAAATCCACCAAGTTAGCAAATACCAAACCCAAACAACCATAACCTGCTGGTTAAGAAAAAATATTTGTGTCAATTTCTTTGTGTAAATTCCCCCCCCACACCAAAAAAAACCTTAAAGACCCAGGCTAATCCAGCCTAGATAACCCAACCTGACCCCTCGCTTTCTTTATGGAGGTAAAATGAGTAAACGTGAACGTGTACACCTTAAAGCACAAAAACACAGAACCATCAATATCTACCTTTCTAATTTTCGTATTTAGCCTCCCACACAAATCCCTGTCACCCAAATAAAGGCTGTCAAAACGATCCCGTTCCCACCGCGCTGACCACTGCTATCAAGATGCGCTAAAAAAAATGAGTTCAAAAGTGGTGGTACCACCACGAGGTATCGGGTCGTACTAGAAACTGGATAGAATCCGTGACGTCGGTGCTGACCTCACCTCGTGTGTGACGTTCAGCAGAAATGCTGGCAGGAGAGAGGGCAGGCTCACGAACAGGATGTGTTGGGAAGAACAGTTACGTTTATGCCGCAGCTCAGACAACAAACACCGCTTTCTTGTTGATATGATATAGAGGTTCAATTATTATTAAGGAAGTGGGTAGGTAGGTAGGTATGTTTCCGGGAAGGGTCTAAAAAACAGACACCCACCAATGTTGATGCACCATAAGTATGGTGTAACTTTGCTGTTTATGCACTATACATGTATGAATGTTTGAACAGGACAAATGCTTGCATTTTTGTTGAATGGATTGTATTGGATTTACATCTCATTTTAGATAACTCCACATGCTTGGTGTGTGCTTAGCATGCTGGTTCCATATGCACCATTTGCATATTGAAATGTGTGATTTTGATGTTAAATTGATACATTTTTTTTACTACTGGCCTGGTAAGAAATTAACATTACTGGTTTAGTTAAAACATTACTGGTCTGTGTAAGAAATTGCTGTTGTGTTCAAGACATTGCTTGCCCTGGATAAGAAAGTGCACTGAAGTACATATGCTTGATTGCATCACATCTACTGATGTTTTATTAGATGTGTAGAATATGCTTTAAGATCTTGCTAATATTCTTCATTCTTTGAAATTATTATTCAGAACTTATCATATGTAAACTACATATTCAATAAATATTCCTTTCATGATTAGCCAGACTGCAGTGTGGCACTTTCAACAAGATCTTGTTCGGGCAGGGTGGGAGGCCAGAGGTGTGGCTGGTACAGCAATTGGTGCAGCAACAGGTTCCTGGTGTGGACATTGGACAGTCCTGAACCCTGACAGCAATGTCGATATAGCCTATGTCTGCAATCTGTATAATTATTTGAACTTTAAACAACATTGAATACAATTTGTCACATGTTTGGTTCAATTAAGGATATCAATAGCGGCCAGCCGACGTCAGACTGATGTCCGACATTTCACTCCCCAGCCGATAGCCGGCCCCTAGCGCCCCAACATTGGCCTGATGTCGGCTGGGTGTCGGTTGCATATCAGCATTGGCGGACATTCCACTCCCTAGCTGACCGAGGACCGCTGTCAGCATGTTCACTGGGAGGTTATTGGATGTGGTCAGGTATACTCCCGAGTACGACATTTCCGACAAAGGAAACCTTGATGCTGTCTTACCCGGATTGATGAATGTGTGTTTCAATGCTGGATGAAAGGGGCTGAGTGGTGTCTTTGCAAGGTACCATCAAAACTACATATAGAAGACCATGACACCACGGCTGGAGATCTTGGGTGGGTTGTAGGGGTCGGAACCCCTGGTTTCGTACCTTGGTAATGTTGGCTCTTGCATAGTTACCAGCTTATTGTAGCCTAAGAATTTGTTCCTTTGATTTATCTGGGCTCAAAAATATCTCAACCATATGCATCCAAACTTAAACTGGAAAATATCTACATCTCCCCATTATCAAACACCATGATGTTGATGGCTCAAAGCAACATGGCGCGTGCTGTATGAACGTGTTCACAATTGCTGCTAATGCTAGTAACGTCACACAGATCCTGCAGATTTCGTCTGAATTTTTGTTCTCGCAGGATCTGGATGTTTTTCCAGTTCCTGTGAGGTTCGAATGGTGAATTGGCAGATCTGATCCAAAAGTTTGATGTCACACGGACAATTTTCGACAGTATCCGAGCTCCAAATACACCCTTCGTCAACCACTTTGTGAGACTCATTTTGGTGTTACAGGGTAGCACAGGATTTGAGATGGTGAAGTTCTCAAGTTTACCGATGGTTCCTGTTTGTTCAATGATCCAACTGTTCTTTCACAAAGATTTTAGTTGAAAAATGCACAGTCGGTACCTTCAATTAAGTTATGTATGTAGTGCTTCAACTACTTGGAATTCGTTGCTATAATACATTTACAAAATATTGTTGCTGATTTGTCCTTCCTCTCATATCTACCAATGTGTCTGTTTCTAGACATTATGTCTTGTTCTTGTTAAGTGTGTTTCATTAGCAGGTACCCACTCGTGCACATAACAGCATAAATATCTAAGATCAACTAGATGGTTTTGTCAAAGAATGTATCTTGTCTATCACTGTCACTTTGAATTCATTAGCTAATGTCTTCTGGTGGATCCACAAGTATATCTTCCCCCAATAAATGATTAAGGACATGATGAGGCGATGTTGATGATGCGGACAATTTGACAGCAATGCATGGAGTTTGATTTTGTTTTCTATATGCGTGTCCGACCACGTGTGCGACACTGTTGCCAGGTGTTCACCTCGGAGTGCAAACTGTACACCCGAGATACGCTGGCATTGCATCGTCGGAAGGGCGACCCGGACGACTTCCATCGCGGTCACCTGCTCTGCGAGTTCTGCGAGAAACGGTATTTCTATCCGGCGCCGGTAGATGGCGATAGCGGCACATGGGTCAGTGGGATCTTGTTTGGATTGTGAGGTGTTTAGATCTATGCTTGTCAGATACTGGATATTTTTACCCACACAGGAAGGAGAACGTCTGTTATGGATGCTTTCAGTATTCTAATTTCCTTTCAGTGACACTTGGCACATTTCAAAAAGCTGTGTGGTACATTCAGTGTTCTTTTTATTCGTTGCTTGACTGAAACCAGTTTTTTTTCATTAAGTATCCCCTTTATTTCATCAGTCGTCCAGTTAGGCATTTACACCGTTCTTCATCAGAACTGTCGGCCATAGCCCACACAAGGCAGTTATATAAATGTATGGACGTTTAGTTTTATTAACTGAAAGTGACATGACAATGTTGAAAACATGCACACGGTGGTCACTGGGCAGGCATTTTTGTGCTAAGTAAGCTCCGACGTTCTTTTTCTTGGTAATGCAATCGGATCATTCTGTGAAGGTGCCATTCACTGGCATATTTTCTTGTACCCCAGTCACTCAGTGGGCCTTGTTCGCCATAGTGCTGCTGTTGTGCTATGGTGAGTCTGGGGCCGGGAGCATGGCACGGCTTGACTTGGCCACACGGGCCTCCTGAGACGCGGCCGCAACACTGCTGTCGCCTCCCAGGAGTGAGGGCACGACTGGTCTAGGGGTAAGATGCTCGTCTCACAATCGAAAGATTGTGGGTTCGAGTCTCACCTGTCACTACTCTTCGCCCGCGACCAATCGGCGTGAAAGATTGGCGACGCTATATGGCTCAACGGTCGACGTGTCGTAAAACCAATAACCAACCAATAACCAATTGGTTATTGAACCAACCAACCAACCAACCTCCCAGGAGTTGACCTGCTGCCACAGTGTTAAAATAATGATTTGTCGTTAGGTGTGAGATGTCGAAACGAGTAGGGGAGGATGTCGAAATCGCCATGGAAATAATGCTGCTTAAAATACTTTGCTCCTTGAAACCCAGTTTTGAGACAATTGCATGCACATAACTACCCATTTTCCATGGTTTGAGAGGGAACTAATTTGGGGATATCGACATCAACGATTACGATACAAACATCTATACTATAAACGTTTATTGCATACCATAGTACTTCATACCCTTCACCTGGAATTTCACTAGTAATTGTTCATCAACACAATCCCGGATCCGTTATGGTGAGCATAAGCATGATACGTATCAACGGGAGACTATTAGAAACGAGGCATGACAACCTCACAGGCACGCACCGAAAGGCACGATGTCGATACTTATTTGGGAGGGATGTCGATTGAGCGTTCAGTAAGTGGTATATACCGCCCTATTTCACGAATAATTTATCACTGTGTTGCTATCGTGACCTCGCTGTGCACTCGCTGGTGCAGCCAAGTACTCGTGTGCGACTGGGTCGTACGGTTGACATGTGCGCACAGTGTTAACATACTGATACCTCGTTAGGTGTGAGAGGTCGAAACGAGTACAGTAGGATGTCGAAATCGCCATGCAACTAATGTTATGAAAATATGTTAGGTCCTGCATACCCAGTTTAGAGACAATTGTGTACATATCACTGTT